>DWAP01001353.1:0-16104 GCA_018230625.1 Heliconius eleuchia
ATTTTCAATGTACAGAAACGACTTTTCTACAGATTTATTATAAGTATAGATTTAAGTTTTAATTATTTTAGAGGCCAGTCGTGGCGCAGAGGCATAAGTAAACGCGACTTTACGTTACTCAACGTGACTGTAAATGTGGCAAGTTGTATGTTCGAGTCCCACTCGTGAAAATGAAATATTTAATATTTTCATTTCTTCGCTTTAGTTTTGTGGCAAAACGCGGCATTGAGTTCCGCTATTCACCGCGCAATGGGTCCAGAATCCGATGCAAAATGGGGAATGGAGAATATTAACACTAGTTTTCCTCGGCCTACCCTGCTACGTGCGCGTTTACGAAGCTATTACATATTTTGTAATAACAGTTATTACAAAATATGTAATAGCTTCGTAAAAGTATAGTTTATAATATTGTTCACTTTATATGTTTTTTTATAATAAAACATTTTATTTAAACTTATAAGATACTAAAAAGGTATTATAAATTCAAAACATTTCTTTGACTTTGTCACTATTGAGCGCTATATAGAAATTATAGTATACGACCATTTAATAGTGTAAAATAAATGTATAATTTTCTGTCTTTAATTTGAGATCTCCATTACAGTTATAAGTACAATAATATACAAACGGATTTAGTACTTATCATTATCCAGTATATATCATTCAGGCTTGGTTTACCGGACGATGTCAGTGACAACAGGATTTACATAGATTAATTTTGTTTCTGATACATGTACGTTGTACATTAACATGTGAACCTTGTAAATTCTAGTTGTATTTAATTTTATATTTTAGTCAAGTTAACTATTAAAACAGTAGTTACAACGTTAGTGACCTTGGATACACCATTACAAAGAAAATACCACTTAATATTTTCGCAATTTTTTTTATGATGATAGTTAAAAAAATAATAAAGTTAAAGATAAAATTGCATATAAAACAAATGTTCAAAAGATATAATTTGATATATTTTTGGCCTCAAAAAATAAAAAGATTAATTTTTAAAGTTATGGATATTCGTTCAACTATCTACGAATATCCTTTGAAATATGCGTAACATAGACGTTAAAATATTATAACATACTTGGCACTCCCCACAGCCTTGCATATTGAATTTGAAATAAACCGCTTGAAGGGGAAAAAGGAAGTGACAATAGTGATGTCAGGGTGGACCCGCTTCTCAGGTGGGAAGCTTTTTATTATTTACAACCTATTTTCACAGAGTGTTTGCTATAAACTTTAAGGCTGATTTTGCAAAAATGAGATGTGAATATGTGGTTATAAAGATATGGTAGAGTGAGCTCTTTTTTTCACCTGAGGGCTGTCTACAAAAACTGTCTTTTGTGAAAAAAGATTTGCTGTATAAGTAGAGAAAAATGTGTTTGTTTTAATAATACGTTATATTTTATTGTCAAATATATTTCTTTTGCCCGTCATTTGTGCGTGGCTTTTATTTTAAAATTAATGACTTTTACGTACGAACATTTACTATAACTTTCGAGTTATTCTAATTTTTTGTGCACTTAAACATAACATTTTTTTACATTATTCTTTCTTTGGTTGAGTAATTTTTGAAGTGGAGTGATTTAGACGGTACCTATTGTTTCACTGGAGCTTTTCTTTTTTATTGATGTTTGGTTCTCTACATGTAAAAATTTGAAAAGTTGAATTTTGTTCATAGCGCCAAATAAATGTTTGATTTAATATGAATTGAAACTAAGATATTATACTTTCCAAATGTAAATAATTGTTACATAGTATTTTCAAAGGCTCTTACCCCCTACATACATATATACAAGTACATACGTTTAAATCGGTTAAATAACGTTATGGATTTGATTATGATGTCCCTAATAGAAACGATAATAATTAATTAAAATGGGAATCGACCCACAACAGTCAATATACTCACTCACCAGTGCCTCTGTGCCACGACGGTTTCAATAATGTGATACTACGATATTAAAATATTATATTTATAAAAATATGAAAAGTAAATTTGTTTAATTATGAAAATTCTTGGATCTAGTATCGTGTTTTCTCTTGTGACCCGTAATATAAAGCAAGGCCCAAGAGAGAATCTAGAGAAAAGAAATCAGATGAATTTAGTCCTAGTATTAATAAATTACAGATACTCAAATTAAAATTAGAATACCTTTGAGGATTAAAATTACTCATTAAGTATGAGTAATTTTTTTTAGTAGCGGAGGGCACAAGCGAATGTTTTTACCGACGTTTATGGGTTCGATCGATATCGAAATATTAATAATTATGTTCATTTCCTCGGTATGGTAATGAGATAAAGTGCGGCGTTGAGCTCCGCTACTCAACACGCAATGCCGCGAGAATTCAGCTGAAAGTGCGGAACGGAAGTATTTTAACGAGAACGGATTATCATAATACTAGGTTCTCAGGAAAACTTACAATTTTTGCTAAAAAACTTACAATTTTAAATTGAGTAATTAAATTACAAGATTTTCTACCGCTAAAAATACTAAAAACTTATTTTGTGTTTATAATAAAAATATGATTGATATTTACTCACTTTTAATCATATTTAATATATTTTACTTTCTAATAAGTGGTACAAAACAAAGCAAGGCCCGACTGACTTAGACAATACGCAGCTATAACTCACTGAGCATATTCAAGTGAATCGAGTTAGTGAGTGTGTGAAATCACACCGTTATTTATCACCGCAAAACTGGTAACGTGATGTTTAATTCCAAATGAGTAGGTCGATGCGAGCGACTCGTCTCCCGGAAGCAGCCGCGCCGACGGGTTTCAATTATTGTCAAATTTTAAATAATGTATTATGTTTGTTATATGGTTCTAATAATAAAAAACTGATATATTTATTTTATTATGATTTATGATTATATTTTATTCATTATAGTTAACTAATAGTTGTTCGTAAGATTGGGGCACGAGCGTTCGACTGTAAAGGTAACGACTGTGGGTTCTATGTTCACTCTATCTGGTATCGATGCAAAATGCGGCGTTGAGTACCACTCAACACACAATGCCTTAATTCGGAAAGTGCAGAACGGGCTATCTTAACAACAAACTAGAGTCCCAGGTTCCTTCTGCCTACTCTGCTATATGCGAGATACAAAGTAAAGCTAAAAAAGGCTTAACTACTTACCATCATCAATCTACCATTCATGTCAGCCGTTGTAAATTATTATTTTTCCTGTTTATACTCGTAATAAAATATTGGAAAATCTATCTTTAATGGTAGCCAAGAGTATTTTTTTCTAACCTTTCCTAATTCGATTAAAATAAAGAATTGAACTGAATCAGTGGCGGAAAACAACTCCTTAAGATTAATTCTCGTGATAAAATTTCGCTCCAGAAATGGTGTTAGTGACTTCCGAAGAGGGCAAAGCCAGAATTGATATCAGTAAGATTTTATAGGTGTACAAACATTTAGACTTGACACATTATTGCAATTATCATTTCTAATTATTTCACATAAATTAAAGATGTTTTTGTAACTATGATATGTTAAAAACTCGAGGAAATGTATATTTAATATGTTCATTTTGCATTTTGCACGGCGCGGTGTTGAATTCTGTTCATTTCAACACGCAATGCTTCTGCAGAAGTTGGGAAACGAAAGTGTCGAAATGGGAACGGAGTGTCTTAACATTAGGTTCCCAGATTCACTCTGCGTACCCTACTATATACAGAGCACAACGTGAACCTAAAAAAAAGGTTAGGTATGAATAACGTGAGTTGTTCTACTTTCATAGGTCTTTCTATTAATTTGGCTCAGTAGACAAGCGAGGCAGAGGTCCCTGCGGGCCGAAGCTCTGCCTTTTTTATGGGTTTCTTTCAAGGCAACAGCTCTTTAATGTCCGTTAAGGAACATTTTATCTTTCTTAGTTTGTCTTGTCAAAGGAAAAGGGTTTTGTGTGACACATTTCGGATAACGGAAAAAGATAAACCGTGTCTTCAGTTTTATCAAGTTTTTCCGCTTTGGAGATTTAAACGTGTATTTGAAATAAAGGATCTAAATGAAGTTTCTAGAGGGTTTGGTAAAGTTTCTGGGTTATTTATATATTTATAATTTACTTACTTTCTGCATATTTTTTGCTTGGAATTGTATATCTTTTATTCATAGTTATGCATTTTTTAGCGTATTTTTTAAATAGTAGATCTTTTCAAATGAAAAACAAAAAATAAACTAATATTTTTTTTACAGTACCTATTAATCTTTTAGGTAATCATAAAAAAGAAATGATACATTTTAAAATATATATTAGCATTAAAAACTAAAAATATAATATTTATCAGTCGGTTTCACAGTCACACTCTGTGCCCCTGCGCCACGACTGGCCTCTTTTATAAAAATCTTGGAAATAAAATCAATTTATTCATGTTCACAGACAGACGCATGCCTAATGCGCAGCGATAGCCTCGGTATTTGCTTATACTCTGATTATATCAAATATACAGCGTCATCTTTTATTAAAGCTGCATTAGATTCAAACGAATGAATCCTTGATATTTTATTTTATAATATTAAAGCCATCAATAAATTCGATAAAAGGCTTTTAGTATATTAATATATACAATCCTATGAAATGAACCTACCTTTAGTTATCGGTTATTATTTGATAAAGCGACCACTCACTGCCAATATAAATATTAAAAGCATCTAGAAAATTTTAGCTTCAAGAAAAAACAAACAACAACAAAAATAACTATATAATAATGCTACAATTTCGCTCTTATTGAACTATCTAATCAGCTCTAATTAAATCCTTTCTCTATGTCAGAGTAAATAGAGGGCATCCATTGTCGCCGGATTGCCGTTTTGCAGGACGGCCGATAATGGAAGCAATTAAAATGTATGGCGGCTTAACTGCAGCCCTGCACAAAATTAATTTATAGTCACGCTAAAATAACCCCAATTTTGTATCGCTTAGCCCTCGCCTTTATTTGACTTGTAATCACCGGAATTGAGGGTAAGTGCGCCAATTTTACGTAATTACGTGAAAAATATGCATTTTAGTACAACAGGTTACTGTTAAAGTGTGTTTAGATGAACCGTTGGTTATATTTTTGTTGGTTATAACCAATTTTATGACCAAATTCTTTGATGTTTTCCATTTTGTTTGGAATTATGTCTTATTGAGTGTCAAAGTGACGTTAATTGTTTATATACATGTTTTTTAATCTTTTATTTTATGTAAAATAGACTGAAATATTTACAAATGTTAAATCACTCTTCTCCAATTCCGAGAAATTTATAACAAAACAGTCTTTGTAAATTATATCCAAATTAAAATATGAATTCCCATTAAAATTCCTCTATCCACTGAACGTAAATACACGTCATATACCGTCACCCTAAAGCAAGCAGAACGTCCCTCCGTCAATTAGCGACGGACTCTAACTGTTTAATGTCTCAATAGAACCTTTACATTTGATAAGCATTAAAACCATTTCACACGAATAATGCATGCTATTGGTTCTAATTGACGAATAAACCCTCATTTGGGACGTTTATCGACTTGGTAGAAAATGAAGGCTTTTTATTATAGGATAAGATATGTATATACGTAATTATTAAGTATTTATATAACTAATATTAACAAAACATAATAATATTTTAATATTGTTTTTCTGTTTGTAAGGGTTGATGTCGCGATGGTTGTGGAGTTCGACTTCCACTCATAGCAATTAATTGTTTTCATTTTCCAGCTCTGGTAAAGCTGTTGAAACATAATAATGTTTTATAAGTAAATAATAAAAGAATAAAACTTTTAAACAATAAATAATAGAAATGTGGTTTTCTGAGTGAAGCATTCCAAAATTCAAATGTAAAAAGATGAAATGAGGTGTATAATTTGGTAAAGAACATCGCACTCCCGTGGGTATCTGTGAACGGCTAGCACGATTTATGTATATGGAGGAATAGCGCTCAAAATATATAAGAAACCTTTAGCGTTATTTATAGTTAAGTATTTCTATTAAAATGTTATAAATATTTAATTTAAATACTGACAACTGATAATAATGTTTACCAAAATTCAATATTGCACATTGTATGCAAAGATAACACAAATATCTTGAATATTTAAAACCATTTGAAAAAAAAAACTAAAAACTTGTAAATAAAAAAAAATTGTGAAGAAATAAGATTTATATCGAGGAAAGGTGCTTAAATTATTTAAAAATTAAGAAAACAATATTCAGCATTTTTTTAAGTTAAAGTTCACTATTTAAATATTACAAATAAAACTAAACATTTGAGAGTTAAAAAAAAACATCTTTTACCCAATTTCAAAATAGGAAACCTTATACTAAGATCGCATTAAAAACCTTTTGCATATTTAAAACCGTTTAAAATGCTATGAATATTATATATAGAGCCAATAACAAATTATTTGAATTCTTGAAGAAAAAAATCTAATTTTCCATAAAGCCAGGCAATTAGGGGGGAGTATGTCTAACTGCACAGCGGATAGGGGCTCTGAACGAAGCACTGTAATTCTATTAAAAGATTAAATAATTCAAGCAACTTCAAAGGAAATGCGCTTTCACAAGTAAAACGAATCAAATAACCTCGCAAAAAAAAAGATGGAGGGAGATAGATCTAAACGCATTCGGTTATCTGTGGTCTGGTAATGACGATTTATTATTCAAGTATCGATATAATTAAATTAAAAATAATTATATTTTTTCTTTACTTTAATTTTTTTTTTTTCGTAGGAGCTATTTAAACTAAATAGATTGTACTTATATTAAAAATATTTAGTATTTAAAATTATTGTAATAGTTAACTTTACATTTACTCACAGCCTTAAATATGAACATTAAATTAAGATAATATCAACTAAGTAAATATATTGATATTTTTATCATAATTCCAGTATTGAGGCCAGTTGTACAGCAGGGGCACAAGCGTTCGAATGTTAACGCGGCAGGTTGTGGTTTTGATTCCCACTGGATGGTATGAAATATTTAATATTTTAATTTCCTCGCTCTGGTAACGATACAAAACGCGGCGTTGTGCTCCACCACCTAACACGCAATGCCTGCAGAATTCAATAGAGACCCATGAAAGAAAATGTCTTTATGAGAACCGAGTGTCTTAACGCTAGGTAGCCAGGTTACCTCTGCCTCTGCCCATGCTTATAGCGGAACACAGCGTAACGCTAACAAAAAAAAAAGAAAAAAAAACATAGTTCTAAGTATCATAACCAACACTATAAACATAACATAAAAAATTGCCTATCGATTGTCGTAAAGTACTTCACTAAATCGCTCTGCAGAGGCTTTACATGAAGAGGCCGTTGCAATAAGGTGCACAAATTAGAGCAATTTAACTTTTGAACGTGTCTTATCCACCATGTATCCTACATTGAGGATGGAATTCAACGAGCAAATGAATAACTCGAATTAGTTTAAATGGCACTCAGTATAGAGTCCTACGCCTTTAGAAGTGAATGAAAAGATTTTTTTTATCTCTAAATCTCTATACAAAGTTTTATGTGATTGGTTTAGTAGAATTTTGTATTTTGTATTTTGCTTTTTTGTTTTAATTTCGTAACCGACAAGGAATTTCTTACAAGAAAAAATAAAAAATAAATAAATATGTATGTAGATATGTACATTGTACATGTAAAAAATTGGAATGATATTTTTTTCTTTTGCTTCATAAACACAATAAGCTCACAGTAAGTTGAGTTGAGTTGCAGAGCTTAACGCCGCAGCGCGCATTTATAGCATGATTGTGCCCCTGTTCACACGTTCTAATCAAACAAGCTATTATAACTGATTCTACTTATTTTTTCAGTTCAACGAGTTGGATAGAAAATTTTATTATAATAGGGACTTTTATATTAAAATTATTATAAAGTTCTATTTATATTTCCTTTTTAAGGGTTATGTACTTAAAAAGGTCTTACCTTATCTACGGAACCAGTATAGGCTCACTTTATTGTCCGTCCGTCTGTCAAGACCATTTGTCTCAAGATAAATCAATCAATGGTCCCTTGAAGCATTTGTGCGTAGATATGGTTGCATTTTGTATGAAATTTGACGCGTAATCAAAACCTATAACTTCCCGTGGACCTCCAGTTATGAAATTTCAAACTAAGTGAGACTTTACAATATACCGGAAAAGAGTGAGTCGATCTTGCGGACCGAGGATTACGGAAAAAATTTAAGGTCTTGAACTTTTCTGAAATGCAGGCTTAGCTTAGCCAGAACCCTTTCAACTGACCTCAGCTGAACTAGCGGCTTTTGCTAAAATTTTGCCTCCTGTTTAAAGGCTATTTTTTGGATTTAACCACAATTGTATAGTTTTTTCCTAACCTAGTATTACGTGTAGGTGCGAGCTGCCAAATTTCATAATTCTAAAGTCATACTTTATGGATTTTGATTCCTTTCATAGTGAGTTAAGTAATTCTACTTATAGAAATATTTTTGCTTCAGGAAATCATGGGGCCATAGATCTGACTATATATGTAGTTTGATTTTCAACTCGATGTCTCCAAGCGTTCCTGAGTTAAAGGCTCTTGACAGACAGACAGAAGACAGAAGGACAATAAAATCTTATTAGGGGATCCTTTGTCCCTTAAACCACTGGTTGGCCAGTGATCCGCGGACCACCAGTGGTTCGCAGAAGTCTAAATATGGTCCGCGAACGATTTTAAGTTAATGACTGGGGATGGTGAGGCGAAGTTTCTGTATGACTATCACAGTTAAATTTTATTATACCTACATGCATAGTGGTCCCTGCTACCAAGAATGATATAAAAGTGGTCCTTGATCAAGAAAAAGTTGGGAACCCCTGCCTTAAATGGTACGGAACCCTAAAAATGAGTACATATGACCGCAAGCTTAAGTTTGTCAACTTTTATAAGTCTTACTGTGTACTTCCCGTTGACCTACCATCCTAAAATTGGTACGAAAGCCGCGACGTGCGAGTCCAACTCGCACTTAACTGGTTTTTTGTTAACGTATTAAATACCTCATGAAGAAGAAAAGAAGTATATAAAATTTGTTACTACATAATTTTAGTAACACTAAGCAAGGCTTAGGATAAAAGGTGTTAAACGAAGCGCTTACAATCCATTTGTCTTTAGAAAGAAAATGCCCGTAGAAAATAGAATATGGCATTTAAAACATATTACAAAAAAAATTACAATTACTGTATATCAAAAAGCATATTGATTCCCTTTTTCATTTCCAACTTCATTTTCATGGTAACAATAGAAGCATTTTAAAAACAAAGTTGTTTCATTGTTCGTTTCAAATTCAATGCCGAAGTCGGTACTCCGGAAGATTTATAGTAATTAGGTGAAATTTTCCTTAAAATTACTCTAAAACATCCTATTGAAAGTAGATAAAAGATTTTTATCTTCGGCTCACCGATCGTTGATGTAAATAACGAACCCATCTGTTTAGGGTTTTTTGTAAAGGAAAATTGCTTCGTGATTTGTTGATGTAGGTTACTTAAATTAGTTATTTACAGAAATAATGTTTTTTTGATATTTCCGGTCCAATGTTTAATCGAAATTGTATTGAGTAAAATTTTATATAAATTGTATATAACTAGAATTTTATAAGTGTTCCAAGATAACACAATCTGGATAACTATATTGGAAATTAATCCATAATATGCGTTGCATAAATATATCGCTTTGTGTATGGTAGACCATGTGATGTGCATGAGTGGTAGTTGGAATTTAAAGTTACATTTAAATACATTTAAGAAAAGAAAGAAAACTAATTATGGCAGTATATTGAATACTTTATTAATATTTTTATAACATTCTCGTTTCATTTTATGATATTGTATTTCCAAATAAAAAATATATAAAATCAAATTACCCTTTGTCGATTTAGTTATTAGGAAATCAAAACAACCTTCACAAGTCAATTAGTTCATCGTTCAGTTTGGTCACGACTTCGGAAACTTTATAAACAACGAAAAAAAAATTGTTAAGAGAAAAACAATTTACGAAACAGTCTTTCAAAGCTTAGTCTATTAGCAACTCAGGTTTATTTTTGCATCAAAAAGGTTTCTTTATAATAGTACTTTGTATCCACTTTTCTCTAGCTATACGATGATATGCCTTTTGTTCATAAATTAGATGTTTGTGATACGAAACGAAAGTACTGGCTTTTTTTATAAAATTAATTTTATTTAGCCTGAGGCCAGTCGTGGCGCAGAGGCACAAGTGTCGACTGTAAATAGGTCGTGGGTTCGATTCCATATTCCTTTCATTATATACTGTATATTTCGAAATACTTTTCTATTAATGCTATCTATGTTTGGCTGAAATGTGAAATGCTTACATATGTTTTATAAAAAAATTACAACTAGAAATATTTCGATTAATAACTTATATAGAGATACTTACTTATATAGAGAGAGTAAAGCGCCGCCGTCAGAAATAATCAAAAATAATTAACCGTTTAAGCTATCCTGCATGAAGATGTCATAGAAAATAATTTCCTTTAAAATGTCTCAAAGTAATCTCATGGAAACCTGAAGGTGGCAACAGTCCAAATTTAGTTATACCGTCAGCCCCTACACATAAATCCACGCGTATTTAATGAGTTTCCTCTGTCGTTAAGCGTCCGTCCCCTGGCAATAATGTAGCGCTATCATCGCCTGGCATTATCTACGTCCCTGAAACATATGTGACGAGACTATAAATATACTTTTTTTGAACATTACATTTCTACTGTCTACCAGCTAACGTTCGTGAAAAAAGTGTAATTTTTCTTACTTTAACGTAGTAACGTTAATTAAGTTTTATTTAATTTTTTTTAGCTTCACGCTCAATTCCGTATGTAGCAGCGTAAGTAAAGGAAACCTAGTGTTGAATCCGCTCCCCACTTGAATTCTAGAGAAAACTCTCGAATTCTGGACATTGCGTGTTGGGTGGCGGAAATCAACGCCGCGCTTTACCTCGACATTGAGCTAAGAAATGGGAATATTAATTTAAGTAAATATTTTGTTTCCACGAGTAGATATAGAGGGGATCCAGCCCACAACCAGTCGGGTTTTCAGTCACATACTTATGCCCCTGCGCCACGACTAGCTTCTCTATTTTAGCAATTTTAAACATTTTGTTTTAAAATAGATCGAGTGTATTGGTGGTATTGGCAGTATACCATAATATTTTAACTTAAAAATATCACATGACATGTTATCATCTTTACTATTGATCCTATCCTCGTAATTATTGATCTAAAATAAATAATTTACTAGCGTAGGAAATAAACACTTGTTTTATTAAGTATAGTGCTTATTGGCTATTCATTGAAGTTTATGAAGCAAACTTAGAAACGTTGACTAAGTACGACAGTAATAACCACTTATATTTTCTAGCTTACTGCTGTCAGTCAAACGACTAATGGACGTTGAAATTGAAAATTATTAAAATCCTTCAAGAAATTAAAATTATATATTGAGGAATAGAAGTGGATATATTTTTTTTTTTTATGGAAAAGACACGGCAATAAAGCCACTACTTCACGCCGGTTTTAAATGCCGGGAGTGGTAATGATCCGGTCGAGTCTGCCCATGCGTGTTGCCATTGCTGGTGACGTGACTCTACCACACGTACTTTAGTCGCCTCTTACGACACCACCAGTACCACACGGCAAATATTCCTTTTTAGAGTTCAGTATCTTTTAAAGAAAAAAGAAACCCTCATAAGATCTCTCTGTTGTCTGTCTGTCTGTCAAGAGCTTTTATCTTAGGAAACTTAGAAATATCGAGTTGAAATTCAAACCATATATTCATGTCTACGGTCTTTCAATTTAATAAGAAAATTGTATGTCTACATTTAGTTAAAAAAAAGATATGGCCGTTTATAGCACGAAACGCGTACTTCGACACGGTAAAAGGAATCAATATTAATATGGTACATCAAGTTGACCGATTCCAGTTGAGAATTATGAAACTTGGCAAATAGCAACTACAGATAGTACTAATTCAGTAATGAATAATTGAAAGCTGTACTTTTATGGTTAAATCCTAAAAAAAATAGCCTTAAAATAATGGCATTTGGCATTAAAGCCGCTAGTTCAAACGAGGTATCAAATGAATGGGATCTGGCTAAGCTAAGCTTAAATTTCAGAAAAAGCTCGAGGCCTTCAATTTTTGTACCGAACCATCGGTGGACGAGCCCAATTTGCGCTTGTCCTTTTTTTTCTATGCTTAATTTAATATATTTTCTTAGTAAGCTATATGTAGCGGCCTGTGATTTTAATTCAGGTCAACGTTTCAAACTTTAACAGATTTTATCCAACACGTTACTGAAACAAGTGGAAATAGAAAATAAAAGATATTTTATAAAGTTCACTCTCTATTTATATTTGAATAAAAAGAAATAAGATTATGTTTGCATATTCCTAAAATACTTTCTTTTTTAATAGACAAATTGAATATTCTTAGATTTAATGAATATGTATCATATTGGTACGTGACAATTATGTTTTTTTTATGAAATGCAATAAAAATATGCGTAAGTATAATATTACTAGAAAAATTCTGTTTACGTAAGATGAATCTTCAATTATTATGACCATAAATTTTCACGCTTCCGAGTTTCTCGGAAAAGGCAGTAATAACCTAACTATACATTGCTTCGTTAAATTCCATCCAGTTAAGAGACATCGTCTATTGGGTATACCCAACATACATACATACATATATAAACAATTTATTGAGTAAGATCACACATGATAAGATTAATATATACACACCCCAAGAAGAACTTAGTCCTATAGTGGTAGGATGGATACGCTACGACTGCGCCAATACGGCAATTATCTTTTAATTTATATGTAAATATATTTTTTCTAAAATATTTAGGTCTGTACTAAATTGTTAGTACTGTATTTGTGAAGAATACTAGAGTTATGTCTTAAAAAATGTATGAACCTAAACGGCTGTTGTTATTAATTGTAGTCAATTATAAACATATAATTTCGTCATCTCCCCAGGGAACTGCTTAGGGAAGAAAAAAATGCAAAGTATTATTCATTTACCGCTTTTGATCAATTCCAAGGAGTCCTCCTCAGATTGGAAGTTCCGGCCATCGTTTTCATGGAATGCGTGAGCTTATAATGAATAAATTATGAGTTCATTTTTCATTAAAAAGGAAAATCAAAGAGGATTTCTAATTAAGGATTACGAGATATCTAAAGTTTCTTTTATAAATTGTTATTACATGCGCATTAATTTTTTTTTTTTTTTTAAATTTCATTTTCTATCTCTTGTATATTAAATAGGACTACAAAAATTAATTAAGCTTTTAATATATTTTTATTTATGATTTATACTAACAAAATCATACTTTCAAAATAATAATAATAATATATATTTTTAGATTAACGGATATTTGTTATAACTTAATTATTTTATTAGCATCCTTACAGAGATGCTAATAACATATGTATGAGACAACAAGAATGTCAAAAATTTGTTGTAGCTTGATATAAACGCATGGCTTAGTGGTCAGAACGCTCGGACAGTTTTAAAGATGCGCGTTCGAGTCCTGATAATTTGAATTATTTATATGTTTTCTGGAAAAAAAATATATATATGTTAATATATTATAATATTTTAAAACAGTCTTGTAAAACAACGTTTAACAATAATAACAGTTGTTGAATTAAAAATACTGTTTAAAATAAAAATATTTTAACTTATACTTGGTAAAAAATATTAACAATAGCATTGTATTGTATAGAGGCTGTAAAGTTTTCTGCATTAAGTAACGTTGCTTAAATTTTTCGTCGAAGAATGTTCACAATGTTAGCAAAAGTATTTAAAAGAAAGTCGTTTAACCTTGTTTTTGAAAAGTTTCCTTTTTGGAAAGATTGATTGCTTGTGGAAATGATTTCTGAAAAAGCTTTTATTTATGTAAAGTGTATTTTTGAAATAATAAAGTGCTGATTTAAGTGAGTTTCTTCATATTGTCTTTATATCCTAATAGTATTGGTTTTACATATGTTATAATAGGATTGTTATGGAATATATGGAACACATTATAGATGTCGCATTTCCTTTTTATTTTCCATTAGTCTTAAGACTCTCCGTTCCTATTAAGACACTTCTGGTCCCAACTGCGCCAAATTACGGAGGAATTGAGTGCTGAGTGGCAGAACACAACGCTGAGCTCTATGTCGTTACCAGAGCGAGGATAATGAAAATATTAAATATTTCATTTCTTCGTGTGGAAATCGAACCTACACTCTGTCTGGTTTATAGTTGCACGTATACGTCCCATACTTGATGCCATGATCATAAAATATGTTTCATAATATTATATTTTATCAATTTACTTGTTAAAGCGATTATCCTTTTCCAATCACTAGTGAACGACAATTTTGCGCACCAGTAATAGTAACATTTTCACTTCCGCCAAGTTCTGAGGTCACGTGAGGGACGTGAGGGACGTCGGCTCGAGCTGATAGTTTCAATATAGCACGACATTATTATGTTGACTTGCCGTTATATTTTTCGAAATTATTTTACTAGCGGAAATAAGATACGTGCTAAGGATATCGTCGTGGACATTGCCAGACAATAAACAGGTTCCACGACCGTTCAGGGGGTTATTTTACCTAATCAGAGTAGCAGCAGCAGCAGCATGGAATTTCATAAATCGTTCATTTTCCAGTACTGACAAGATAGATAACACTGTTGAGTTCCACCACTAAATACATATCGCAATTTACTGTGCTCTCCATCTATTTACATTGCTTGCTTAAACTGAAATAGTCTGGGGACATATATTCACTTAACGAAGCGTATAGACGCCATTGTGGCGCTATGCCACGCCACCATTTTGCGCGAATTTTTTTAACTTCCTCGCTATGGTAACAAGACAAAGTGCAGGGTTACGGTCTGACACTCTACACGTATTGTCTCTAATATTTGCCCTTACCCTGCTATATCGGGGATTCAGCGTGAAGCTAAAACACGTACTAGGGAGCGGGATCCAATAAATACGTTATTACTAAATTAAGTAAAAAGTACAGAGTCTACTAGATTTTCGCTGTCCACTACATTGTCTTTTAATATGTCCGAGATAAAGAAATATAAATAAACGTCATTTTGATATTCGTAATTAAAAGAAATAGAAACCTTCATTTTGATATTCGTAATTTAAAGTATGTTAGAGATTTATCTCTACTTTTTACAGAGGTTTAGTGATAACAATGTAAATGGAGTTGTATTATGTTCCTTGTTTCTTACGTTTATTAGAAAACTAAGATTAGGAACGGATTAGGAAAGTTTCTCTTCAAATTTCGCTTAATGGGATGAGGTTTTGTGCTAAATGATGCAATAAAACTCTCGAGAGTTTCGTTAAGGAGGTTATTTATAAAATTAATAATTGAATCTAATAATAAAACTTTTATAGGAAAAGATAGATAAAACTTAATAAATATATAGTGATGTTTCTAAAATATGTTTTTGAAACATCACAACAATGACAAATCAGCTTTACGCTGTATCCGAAACACGGCAGGGTAGGCAGAGGGAACCTACTGTTAAGACACTCCGTTCTCCACTTTCTGTTTAATTCTGGAGGCATTGCGTATTGAGTGGCAGAACTCAACGCCGCGCTTTGCCTCGACACCAGGACGAAGAAATGGAAATATAAATTTAATCAAATATTTCATCTCCTCGAGTGAGATTGAACCCACAACCACGTTTTATAGTCACTCTTTTTGCCGCTGCGCCATGACTGGACCTCAAAGATTTTTTTAAATTTAACAATAACACGGATACTGTAATTTTATCATGATAATTAGTAAAATGATATTGGCATTGGCAGTTATTGATCAAAATACTAAATAGTATTATGATCAATAACTGCCAATTATTACTGGTTCAATTATTTATACAAATATGAAATATTTATAAAAATCTAATAACAAATTTGTGGACAGTAAATTCTAGAAATAGATGAAAATCGATTTTAATCTTCTTTTATAGAAGATTAGAATCTAATATGATCAAATGGAATGATTTAAGAGTTGAATTGTATAACACAACACATTTGAGGCCAGTCGTGGCGCAGGGGCACAAAGTGTGACTGTAAAACCGACTGG
>DWAP01001354.1:0-16090 GCA_018230625.1 Heliconius eleuchia
TCGGCAGAAAGTGGGGAACGGAGTGCCTTAACACTAGGTTCCCTCTGCCTACCCTTCTGTGTGCGGGATTCAGCGTGAAGCTAATTAATTTGATAATATATAAAAATGAAGCGTTGGAAAGCATTTACATTTTTATTACTTGCATGTGATAAAACTACATTCTGAAAATTGGCGACATTACTGTAAATTGTATATTATAAGTACTTGGCGCAGTTAGAGAACTTGGACACGTTACCGTTAAAACATTATAAAGGTGTCGATCAAAGCTAACTGTTAGCAACTGCTGTACTAATGATGATCAAACTTTATAAAATTATTAGAGGTTCGAACTGAAACGGATTTTTTTATTACCTTCCAGCAATTAGCAGAAATAACTCTTTTTTTTTTCAATTATTTGGAATAACTTGAAATTAAGTTCTTCTGTTCTCCGCTTTCTATCCAAATTCAATAGAGCGTAATAAGAGCGTTTTAAATGGCGTAACTCAACGCTTTACTATGGTCAATATTCAAAAATCACTCTCCTTTCATTCGTAGATTATATTTTATGAATAAAAACGACATAGGCATCCGTTTGTAGAGATAGGACCTAACCGATATGTTTAACTTTACGTTATTTCCACAATTTAACTTAATGATCCAATGTTACCAAAATTCTTCCTCCACGGTCAAATGCTCTTTGCACCGTTAATGTTAATATTAGTCCTACTGGCCTTTACAGCGTCACCGGTTGAGGAAGGTACCTCTACCAACAGCGAGAGGATGTCGTCGGCGGCAAGGGCGAACCTATGTTTGCGGCCATAAACAGGGCGTTGAATTATTTAAATTGTACATTTTCTCGTAAAGTATACCTTCATACATTTACATGCTATAAAGCCAAAGCTTATCTTCATAAAATTTTCTTGATGATGGAATAACTTTCGCTCGTAAGTTTCAATATGCATGTCAAATAGAAAACGACCAAATATCAATATCGTGTGACTGTAAACGCGACAGTTTGTTGGTTCGATTCCAACTCAAGAAAATGAAATATTTAATATTTTCATTTCTTCGCTCTTGTAACGAGACAAAGCGCGGCGTTGAGTTACATTACACAAAACGCAGTGCCTTGAAAAATCTGCGGAAAGTGGGGAACGACAGTGTCTTAATGAGAACACTAGATTCTCAGATTCTTCTGCCTACCCTGCTATGTGCAGGAGCACTTCACGTTGCAGAAGCAAAAAAATTATATTACTCAGGTAGAAGATCTACAATGGCATCAAAAAGGCTCATGATTCAACTTAGGCCACGCAAAACAATATTTGAAAAAAATATTTAATAAAGTAACTATACTACAAAAACCCATTTATTTGATTACAAAACTTATAATTAACCATGAACTACCGCCGCGACTAACGATGGTAGTAAAATGTACGAGAGAAAGCCGATAAATGATCGACGGACCACTATTAGTAATAAGGACAGGTATACTTAAACCGCGGCTCTAAAACTGCTTGAACTCAGAAAAGGTACAGTTTGTCTAAATTTTAGCTTCACGCTGTATCCCGCATATGGCGGAGTAGACAGTTGAACCTACTATTAGGACATTTTATTTTCCTTTCCGCAAAATTTTTGAGGAATTATGTATTAAATGGCGGAAATCAACGCTACACTTTGTTAGTAGAATGAGATAATGAAAATATTAATTTCACACGGTGAATAAATTTCACCGTGTGAAAATGTATGTAATGCATAAGATAATATTAAATTTAAAAGCAAGGAAATCGAACCGTGTGGAAATCGAATTCTCAACCGTCTCGTTTATAGCTAGACGCTGTACGGCTGCACCAAAACACCCACTATCATTTTGATAATATAAAAGTTTTATGAAGGTATAAAAAATTTATAAATCAACGAAGGTTGAGGCCAGTTGCGGCGCAGGGGACAAAGTGCAACTGTAAAACCGACTGGTTGTGGGTCCGGCCCCACTGGAGGAGATGAAATATTTACTTAAATTTATATTTCCATTTTTTCGCTCGGTGTCGAGGCAAAGCGCCTCGTTGAGTTTTGCCACTCAACACGCAATGCCTCCAGAATTCGGCGGAAAGTGGCGAACGGAGTGTCTTAACACTAGGTTCCCTCGGCCTTCCCTGCTTTGAGCGGGATACAACGTGAAGCTGAAGCTAAACGAAGGTATAGTGGGTTCAAATCTAGCTTATAATTTAAAAAAATATTTTCTTCCTAGAGACGCTCTATTGAGAATCATATACCATATACCATAAACAATTTATAAATCAGTACGCTATTACGACACGGATAATGCACTAATTCTATACTAGAGAGTAGAGACAGCAAAACATTTAACTTGTCTTACTGAACATACGAGTAAGTATGAAGGTAGCCATGTTATTATTATAACCAGTCATTTTGATATCTTAAATCTTTAAATAATATTAGATTTTTATATAAGCAATTCGTTACTCGTTGGTACAGATAATTATAAAATTCTTTGATCGTCGTATGTATCGTTGATGTTCTTATGTATACGTAAGATAATAAATATCGGATAATATTTTAAACTGTTTTTGTTATGCTTTTTATTGTAAAAATAAAGCTTCAAATAAAAAGCCGTATTCGAAGAGATAAATTTAAATGCTTCAGTAAAAGTAATATGAACCAAAGATAGTTTTTTTGTGATAAAAAAATTGTAAAAAAAATGGTTTTAAAATTTAAAAAGGGGTGTGATTTTTTACAAATTTAAAGTATTATTCCACCCTTAGAAAAGAAAACAATCAAATTATCCTTGTATAGCGGAAACTTGGAAAAATCTCACTACGGAGATGCTAGCACAGCGAGTTGTATTTCAACGTAGCCCGATGAGATCTTATGGCTTAGCTGGTCAGAGGGCTTGGACGGCTTCCAAGAGGTTCAAATACAGCTACGTTCACAATTTTTATATGTTTTCTAAAAAGATGTTAAGATTAAAATAAGTAAATTATAGTTTAGCTTAAAATGTTCGCAATAATAATTTCATCTCAGTATTTTTTGAGAGATTTTATATGTATGATTTTATATGTAGAGGCCGCCGTAAGGCAGTGGCAAATCTTCTAACATACATTTTCGAAAATTTTCTAAATAAAAATCTTGTTGGGTGTACTCTTTTTTTAACCTCCGACGATAAAAGAGTGGTAAGTTTGACGTCGATGTCTGTGTATTTGTCTGTCTGTGGCATCGTAGCTCTCAAACTGATGGACAGATTACGATGCGGATTTTTCCTTCTACAACCACTTTTCTTTCTATCTATCTATCTATCAGTCTTCCGAAATCCACTGCTGGGCATAGGTCTCCCCTAATGCTCGCCACTATGTTTGGTCCTGCGCCCTCTGAATCCAGCGGATTCCCGCCGTCTTCCTTAGGTCGTCGGTCCACCTGGCTGAAGGGCGGCCTGTACTCCTTTTGCCGAAGGGGGTCGCCATTCGAGGACTTTTCTTCCTCATCGGTTGTCGGGCCTACAAAATGGCCTGCCCATTGCCACTTCAGCTTGCAGATTTTGAGAGCTATGTCGGTAACCTGCGTTCGTCTACGGATTTCAATTTTCTTTAATTTTCTAAAATTTTATTTTATTTTATTTAGGTTAGCGTTACATATTCCAACCATTTTACATATAAATATGGCTAAATATATGAAGTCATAAGTTATTTAAATAAATAGTAAATAAATCTTCTCACTTGCCAAAGATTCTGCCAAAGATTTTTGGAGACATTACTTGTCAATTGGTGGAACGCCCCGCGCGTCTACCAGAGCGGCAAATATAATAATAAAAATTTAATCGTCCCCCGAATGGGTATCGAATCGACGAGAAGTGTACCACAGCACTTCGACGGCCTCATCATCACCTTAGATCCTAGAGATTTTAAATTGTAAGGCAATAAACACATTAAATGTATTCATTTCCTCATATTCTTTCAATTTCCATAAAATATACAAAAAGTTCAATCACGATGAAACTTAGATGGCTTATATCGTTTTAATTATAGACTTCAATGATGCGTTTTAAGTATGGATATGTTAATATGAGCTTTATATCACAAATAATATTAGAGTCTTTAATTGCTTGTATTATTGTCATTCACGAGAATATTAGTACCAGATGAGTATTGTGGCATCTAAATGAAGTTAAGATATAAAATAAGGCCAGCCAAGACGCAGAAACACAAGCGTGTGGCTCTAACGCGACAAGTTGTGGGTTCGATTCCCACTCGAGGAAATGAAATATTTATTTAAATTTATATTTTCGCTTTGGTGTTGAGGCAAAGTCGCGTTGAGTTTCGTCGCTCAACATGCAATACTTTCCGAATTCAGCTAAAAATGGGTAACGGAGCGTTTTATCACAATGTTAATTTGCCTACCCTACTGCGTCGTAGTACAGTGATATACATAGATTGTTTAACGTACAAACATACATTCAAGAAAATTAAATTGTACAGGTTTATGTGCCTATTTTATGAAACGCTGTGTACTAAGTGATGAGTCTTATTTTTTTTTCGAAAGGACTTTATTGCTGTTGACCTGGACTGGTCTTGATAGCATCACCGGGCAGAGAGGGGCGAGAGTAGCTCACCTTTAAAGAAAAAATACGAGCATTGATGGACGCTCGTGAAGAGTTTGCCATCGCAGAAGATGAGTGATGAGGCACTCTGATTTTAAATTTAAAGACATATCCATTAGTGGTGAAACCGAATTCCGCCTTCACGGCTTGTCGAATAGAGCGGAGAAATAAAAATAATTTAAATACTATTTCCCAATACATTGTTGTAATGTAGCGCTTTAATGGCCTCAAATAAATTGTGAACAATTTGCAAACTGCGTAAGATTATTGTTAAGAATTATATTTTTTAAACGAAAGCCACTAATTTACGTTGTTTTTACGACACAGAGGCACAGCGTGTGACTGTAAACTCGGCGGTTGTGGGTTCGGTTTACACTTAGGGAATTATTAAAAATTTTCGTTTCCTTCTAGAAATTTCATTTCCACGCAAATTTGGCGGAAAGTGCGATACGCAGTTCACTCTGCCTACCCTGCTACAAACGGAATACAGGAAAACACAACTTCATGACAGGTTTACTCATACAGTCACACACGCTTGGCTGGCTTAGCCATCAATAACTAATCAAAATGGGACTTTTAAACGAACAACAAACGCCAATACAAGGCAGTAGAGCGCGTTTAAGTGATTCTTACTTCTTACACCTGCACGGAACTCAACGTTTGACTGAACACGCCTTTACAGTGTAAAGAACCCTCTTTACTAACGGAAGGTGTTTTATCGTATGCACTGTGTGAATTGATAGCCATGGTGGTTATTATTATACTGCTTTTCTTTTTATCTCTGGGTATAAAAAAAGAATCTTTTTCTTCATAACTCTAGATATGGTAGTTAATTTATGAATAACGGACTGATGGGTTGTTAAATGATCTATGTTACTTTTCTAGGGTTCTCCATTAAACATTAAATGACGTTGAGGCCCGTCCGAGAAAATAAGAAGCCCCGGCGTTGGCGGCGGCGAAAAATGGGAGACGGAAGTGTTAATTTATTAAATAAATTAATGGAACGAAGTGACTTAACACTTAGTTCCCTCTGCCTACCCTGCTATGTACGGGTAGTAGCAGTGCAGTTAAAAAATGTATCTTAAATCTAGATCATGGAAGCACAGACCGGTCGAATACTGGGGCCCCGCCGACTGCAAAAATAATACTCTCGCACATTCGAAAAATATTGAATTTTATTCCAGAATAAAACCAAAAAAATATGTTCGAAACTTCTGGTGGCAGGCCCGCCATCAGTTCGTGATTTGCCCGAGTGGCCCCTGGTCTTAATAAGACTGTACAACCATGGTCTAGATCTTCTCTGCCACTACTGACAGATAATATTACGTGAAAATTAAAAAGTACTCGTAATACTCGTGTTATTATATACACAATTGACTAAATAATCATTTGCATTTATTTGGTTTTGATATTATTTGCTGTAACGCCACATTACAACCCACTCGCAATACAAACAAAAGTTAAGCAACCAAAAAGTTATACAGTAAAAAATAACGGTTGCACATTGCGGTTATTAACAATTTTTTTATAAACATATAAATAATCTAGAAAAAACCCCTTGTCTACAATATGAACTATAAGTTATAGTTGTTTGGGGAAGTGACGGCAACAAGATGCGCTCACGCATGACATTTTACGACTTGCAGAGAAAACGACAATGCCACTCAGCGGCAGACGACACGACAGACGACTGACTTTTTATATATTATTCGTGGTTTTTATTTTATTTTACAATTACGTTTAACGGTTATATATAATTAATATGATATGAAATACGATATTACGAGTTAATATAAAATATTGTAAATTTTTTTACCTCAGGCTTAAATGAATAACAATTTATTGGAATGCTATGTTATAAGGAACTGAAATGGTCAAATTAGAAAAACTATAATTTATAAGTTATCATAAGTGAGTTATAATATATATTATTAATATTCCCGGTATCGACAAAGTACGGCCGGTGACAGTCCGAAATACAAAATAAAAAAATACTTTTTAGAAATAAAAAAAAATCACAGCAGAATTTTTGCCCATTCGCTTGACAATACTATACAATATATTTTTTTTCATAAATAACTTCTTTCGAAATGATAATATTTCTAAGCAATTATCTGTGGATAGCGGTTTGTAAAATTCTCCCTACAGTGATGTTAATTTATGTAAATTATTGATAAGACCGTATGGTTTAGTTATCGGAGGGTTCAAATCCTGCGAGGTTCAAGTGTTTACATGGTGCTTAAAAATGCAAGTATAATTTTAGTAATTGTGTATGTAGAGTACTAAGTTAACTCTAATACAAAACAGAGATGGATCGTACATACATATGCTTTGAAGTAAGCACAATTTCGTTACAATACTTTTTCGTTTATAGAATTTGGATTTTCGTTTTACAAACTTATTTTTGGGGCCAAACGTATATGTGTATATTGTCGGCTATAAATATGTGTAAATATGTTTTTTTTTAAGAGCGGTTAACTTTAAAACGAAATATTCATTTAAATGTAATTAGGTTTATTTTTTATCCCTTATCTCGCATAACAGGGTCGTCAGAGGAAAATTGGAAACCTAGTGTTAAGACACTCTGTTCCCATTAACACAGTTCCGTTCCCAATTTTCCAACAAAATCTCATTGCTTTTTTGAGTGGCGGAGTTCAACGCAGCGCTTTGTATCGTTACCAGAGCGAAATGAAAATATTAAATAATTAATTACCTCGAGTAAGAGTTGAATCCACAACGCACGCTTGGCCTCCTTTTCTAGGTTTATGTAGTCAGAATTAAATAAAATGTAAAGAAGGAATTACGTTAAATTATACAGTACAGTGATTAGGAAATAGGCGCACGCGAGCAAAGTGCATCAAAAATCGCGCACGCGCACGACATTGACTTTAAGTAGTATTAAAAAAATAATTTAACTACATATTTAACTACTTATCAACTACTTGACTAAGAACTTTCTTTTTGTGGAGTCATATTAGTATGTGAAGGTTTTTACTTGGATTATTTTATATAGAATTTGTAATCGTATGTTCGAATAACTTGAATCGAGTGTAAGCAGAATTTTTATGTATTGTAGAGTTTATTTGAGTTTCCATTTTTTTATTTAAGTATAAACTAATAACACAATTGTAAAAAAACAACAACTTACCTAGAGGAATTATTCAATCCATAACAATCATTGATGCCGGCAAGCACTCCTACCACTCCAGCCACCACCGCCACGCATCCTGACCACAGGCCTGCTCCTACTCGGGACAACGAGGCCCCCTTGACCACAGCCAAGGCGCCCGAGCCCACCAGCAAAACCCCCAAAAACACTTGTCCCAGACCCAGGAAAACTACAATCTTTTTAGAGCTCCCCTCACTTCTAACACTTTTGACACTTTTGACACTTTTAACACTTTTCTTTTCATTCTTCTGAGGCGTTTTACATATTAATTGTTCTGTCGAATCCTCAGATTTTTCTGACACAGTCGGGAAGGCCGTCACGACGGTGACGGTCTCCGTGGATGACTTCTCGTCTGTCATTCTTGATATGGCATCACGGTACACGACCTCGCTGGGCGAGCGTTTGTCTACAACTGATCCCTCGTAGCTGTCTGACAGTCTCAATGGGTGAAAGTGTGCTTGATGTCGCGATTTTAAACTTTGTTTTTGTAAATTATTAGTTGTTTTTTGTTCATTACTTTATTATGTAGAATAAAATTCTCTAGTGACGTCGTAAAGAACTGATCGTTTTTCGATTGTTTGTTGTTTGGTGTAGGTTCATTGAACTGTATAATCGGTAGGCAACTATTTATGTAGGTACGTGAATGTGTTGCAGAAAATAACGTTTTGATATAGTATTCTTCGTTGTGAATTGAAATGTAGAGTTCTTAGTAAATGTTTTTTTTTCAATCAAATATTTTTGTTGTATTTTCAAAATAAACCTGAACTATAAATATTCTTGAAAAAGACTTTCAATACTACTACAAATTATCATATTCTCTACATGTTGTCAGTAATATATTTATTAATTACCTCAAAATTACATACAAAACATCGTAAATATATGGAAAATATCATAAATAGCCGTCGGTCAGTATCGGCGAGGCGGCGGCGGGCAGTGGCACGCGCAGGCGCACGCGCAGGTGAAAGCGACGCGGAACGAGCTATCTCCGGTGTTCCTATCCTAGCGACAGCCGCAGTCACTATTCATGTTATGTCATATCACAGCTTATGTGTTATAAAACCACCTGTTATCTACGAGTATGTGGTGTCTACGTGGGAATTGTATAGGTTGTTGAGGTTTTTGAAAGTGGCGAACGAAAATGTATTAATAGGGAGCTGGGTGTCTTAATACTAGGTTCCTAGATTTCCTCTGCCTACCCTGCTATGTGTAGAATACAGCGTGACATGATTGAGCTACTGTAGCGTAGAGGTCTGTACCCCTTGACGTTGACGGCATAAATAATTTTTCTTTTTTCCCTGTAGTCAATGACGAACCGTGTTGAATTCCGCCACTCAACGTGCAATGTCTCTGGCGAAAAACGGAGAGTCCTGACACACTTACGTATTATACAATTGTACATTCTATAAAGCTTTTGTTGCTACGTAGAATTTCAGGCTATTATGAAAAAGCACAATATTGAAACGAATGATTAAATAAATAGAAAAAACATATTAACCTCAACATAGCTATACAATTGTTTATTTAATTATTTTTGTACCGTATATACATAAATGATTTAAATATTTAATATTTTTAATATTAATGTATGTCAAATTTAACGTAACGAAAGAGGCACCAGCCAATACTTCTCAATTCGGACTCATTTCGGTATTGACATAATATGAATAGCCTAATAATTGAGCAACGCAACGGTTGATCGCTCTTATTGAGGTTTCTGCACGTTTAAGGTAGGTTACTTGACAGTCATTTAAAATTCATATTTACAGCGTATTTTTTTTTTATATTTTCTTAGTTTCACGCTGCATCCCTGGGGAACAAGGGAACCTGGAAACCTAGTGTCTAGACGCTGAGTAGGAAACACCGTTCTCCACTTTCCGCCGAATTCAAGAGGACTTACGAGTTGGATGGCGTAACTCTACACAATGCTTTACATCGTTACCGGATCAAGAAAATGAAAACATGAAAATTTCATTTCCTTGAATTGGAATCAAACCCGAAACCTGTAGCATTTACAGTCACACGCTTGTGCGCCTACGCCACGACCAGTCTCTAGATATTGCATAATATTATTTTTAATTATTTTCAGATCACATGGCGTTTCGTAATATATGTATATATAAGCATAATATATACTTATATAAGTCATTTTATACAACTTTTGTATTCTCAAATACTTACATATGTAAATGTTCGCTGTTATCTTCGACTTCGTAAAAAATTGTTCCACTTTATAACATTAAGTGTACATATATATAAAAAAACAGCTTCACGCTGTATCCCGCATGTAGCTCGGAAGGCAGAGGGAACCTAGTGTTAAGACACTTCAATCTCCTCAAGAATTTTAAAAGCATTGCGTATTAAGTGGAGGAGCTCAACGTAGGTAACGCTCCATCGGGTGAGTATACGGAAAAGGTGGTACCAAAAAGTATAAAAGATTTGGTATGTCACGCTTACACAGCTGTTTCTTTTGTTTTAGTTAGAGAAACTTGTTGAAACGCCGTTTGACTATACAGAGAACTCCAGTAAGAATACTGTTCCAGAATCAGATAAATTGGATACTAAAACCTTTGCATAAATATTAAACAAGAGATCCTGGCACTAGCAAAAGACAAGCAAAGTTCTGGATATTTTCTCAATATACCTGAATTTTCTTTTCCATTATTATTCTTGATGAAACGCCACAAGCTCCACAAGTTCTAACAGAATTACGCACAGAATGCAAATTGCACCGGCCACTGTGACTTACGTAAATAGGGCACTACAAAAAGCCCAGCATACTCTACATAGTATTAAAGCACCTGAAAAATCTCAATTCGTATATACATATATACTAGAAACATATATACTAGAAATGTGTTTTAGATTTTTATAAAAAAATGTTATTGATATATTTGTTTTTAATTTTTTTTAATTTTATTATTTTGATTTTAATTAATTATTTTATGCCGGCTCCCACGGTGGCTAGAATGTTAACCTTATTCCTCTTTTAAGCCTTATGCAATATTTACTCAAAATAGTTTTTTTTCGATAATTGAACCGTAATTAATCCAAGAATGCAATTGTTTTGCTTAAAAAGTCCTTATAAAAGTATTACTGAAATAAAGTCCTTATAAAGGTTAAAGTTTTGTCTTTTCTTAACGTGAAATAAAAATAAATTATTGTTAACATTTTTATTTGGTTTTTAAAGACAAAAGGAAATTGTATCCACTATAACTGTATACAGTTACATAATTCCCAAGCACTTAGCCACGAGGGTTTAGTGTGAATGCTTACATCATATTTCATTAATACTCCTCCACTGATTGACGTAAAGTTCCGGCAAGGAACCGGAAGTGGCAGCTCCAGGTTAGGGGAATACAGTCGGTAGGACGCACCTGTCCCTATATGTATTTTATGGGTATAAAAATAAAACAATAAGTATGTATGTAGCCTTAATAAAAACGGCCTCTAAACAATTTTATAGTATTTTTACTTAACTTTATACGTATTACGTATTTAATTAACTATTGGGATATTTTTATCTGTAATGTTGCCACTATCTAAAACGGTGGATAAATAATAAATTTTTAGAAACCTATTAAAACCTTTAATTAACCCGTACCGTGTTGGTGCTCGTCGCTAATATAATTAACCCTTGCATTACTTTCAAGCTATGTCGAAATGTTATACGTTTGTCAATTTTTTTTTGTTACTACAAAATATATGGTTTTACACGTTTCTAACCTGTATAAATCGATCTCAAGATCGATGTTAGAGCTGCGAGCGATTTGTATATGTCCCTTAATTACGTGAGGCAATCGTGGCGCAGGGGCACAAAGTGTGACTGTAAAAAACTGGTTGTGGGTTCGATCCCCATTCGAAGAAATGAAATATTTATTTACATTAATATTTTCATTTCTTCGTTCTGGTATAGAGGTAAAGCGCGGTATTGAGTTCCGCCACTCAACACGCCATATCTCCAGAACTTGGCGAAAAGTGGGGAACAGAGTCTCAACACTAGGTTCCCCCTGCCTACCCTGCTGTGTGCGGGATACAGCGATTTAATTTGTGTAGTGAGTGAAAACTACATAAAAAAAACTTAAAACTATATCTGGATATCCAGAAAAATCAAAAAATAACACAAAAACACAAAAATAAATTTAACCGTAAGATATCAAAATGTACGAAAACCAACTGAAACTATGAACAGTTTGTCCTCCGGTCCGGTCCGTGTAACGTGAGACCGCCGCGCCGCGCTATTAGGTAATGCGTGAAGGCTTTCATTAATTACGCTTAATGCCAGTTTTGTATTACGAAATTGATTTAGGATATTGTTAATATTCATACGGTATTTTGTTAATTTTTTTTTCTAGCACTGTTATTTACTAGCGGTGATTGCAATTTCAAGCTTAAATTAAAATATTGCATTTTTTTTAGATGCGAAAGACGGACAGGTTATAAAAGAGTTATTATTTAGTTAGATTTTATTTACATATCACAGAACAGAAATTTTAATTGTAGAAAAATATCCTGGGCCTGGATCCATGGTGCAGCAGCACAGTTGTGGGTTCAATTCCCATATTCAATTTATTTCTTCATTCTGTTAAAAAAAACAAAGCTAGGCGTCGAGTTCTGCCACTTTACATACAGTGCCTAGGAAATTGGATGTAAAGTAAGGAATATAGTGTCTTAACGCTAGTTTCCTCAGCCTAACCTGCTATATCCCATATATACAGCGTGAAACTAAAAAAAGAAAGGAAAAAATCTTCAATTTTAAGTTTTATTTTTGTTCTTTAAAACTATCTCTAGCCATACAAGAACATAAATGTCGGTTGTCTACTATTCGAATCGGATAAGTTGTAAAAAAACATCATAATTACCTATATAGAAGTGACTATCGACTGTCACGTAATATATCATACGTTTTGTCTACGAATATTTTACTCGTCTCCATACCGGGGGTGAAAACTTGCATTTGCATCTATAGTGAAAGTACTGACGTTACTTACATAACTGACGGTCTTGTGGCTCTATTGGGTGTGTGACTTCAGGAGGATTATGCTGTAAGAATATGGATGATTTTAGCATATCGTAAGGCCTTTAATTTTTGTTAAATGAAAAAAAGCGAAAGTAATTGAGAAGTATTTTTTCATCGTTTCAATGCTGTTTGTACTGTATTATTTTAATACTAAAATATCATACAGTTTGCATTTGAAAATAAGAAAATTGTTAATAGTTTTCGATTCGATTCCCATTCGAAGACATTATATATTTAATATTTTCATACCGTAGCGTTTGACGCTTCGTTCTCTCCGACCACCCCGCTAGGGATAAAGAGTGAAGCTAAGTTAATATTTTCATTCTCTCACTTTGGTAAAGCAAAGCGTGATTTTGAATTACGCCACTTAACATGCAATGCCTCGAGAACTCGACGGAAAATGAGGAACGCAAGTATGTTAATGGGAAAGTAGTGTCTTCACACTAGGTTCCCTCTGCCTACCATATACATAGTAATACGTGCGGGACACAGCGCAAAGCTAAAAAAAATATAATAAAAAAATGTTTTCTTAAAATCTTTTTTAGTAGTTTGGAGTTTTTAAATGAGTACCATAGTAATTAATTTATGTAATTCTATTTATAATCTCTAAGTTTGTTTCTGCTTTCTGAGCAATTTAATAAATTCGTTGAGAAGCATTTGTCTGTACGTCCCGTGTCTTTATTTAGAATTCCAAAATATGTTTGTAATTAATAAATCATTATATATAATATGTTTGGTAAAAGATAATAAAAAGCAAATATGATTAAGATGAAAATTTATTTAAAAGCACACATTATTTTACACAAAAAGACAAAAATCTATTATAAAATAAGCACACGATAAATCAAATAAAATCATTAAAATCACCTTAAAACTAAACACAATTGTCAAATCAAAATTAAAATTACCGTCAAATTAAAAAAAAACAGATAAGAGTCTTGGAAAGAGGCTCATTATCTAAACATTATTTTCTAAAAAATATTATTTAAAAAGTGACACTACATAGTAGATTATAATACTGGTTGTCACAAATTCTTACAACATACGTTAATAAACATCGTGCTGTAGTCACAAAAAGAAAATTAAAATCATTGATTACTAATAATGTTCATGAAGAAATCTAGATTTACTTTGATAAAATCGGCAGCTTTCTCCGCAATCATGACGACGGGAGAGTTGGTGTTGCCTCTCACCACGCTGGGCATAACACTAGCGTCGGCCACTTTCAGGTGATTGATTCCTTTAACACTTAGATTTGAATCCACGACCGTACCGATAGCAGCCGTGCCCACAGCGTGCCACGCGGACATCACGGTGTTTTTAGCGAGACATTTTAAATACTCGTCGTTATAGGTACCGTTGCATTGGTCTATTTCTAAATCGATTACAAATGCATTTTTTGACTTAAAATATTTTGTGTCAGCAATTGACCACGCTGTTTTGATGGCTTCCGGATAGTTGTCTAGGTCGCGGTCGTCGCTGAACGTTCCAGAATGTATGAGTGGAGGGTCAAGAGGATCTAGTGACTCCAAACGTACTCGTCCTCTAGATTTCGGCTTAAGATTTACTACAGCTAGGGAAAATATTTCGTATTTTCTATTAATGTTTTCTATTTTCTTACAAATATGTTCGTCAAAACCTAGCATTTCTCGGCAGGAAATGTAAAATCCGCTATTGACGGGCATACACGACGGGTAGATTGCGAAATCTGGCACATTTTTTGTTAAATTATTAAATGAAATATAGGCTCCCAAATCAGATGTCTTCGACAAGAATCCACTTCTATCGTAAAGATATTGAATAGCATTTAAATGTGAGGTTTTCTCGTCGCTATCACATGTGCCATTTTCTGCTGCCAAATACGTTAGAACCATTGTGTGATCGTGAAAGTTGTTCCCGACGGGCAAGTCTTCGACGACTTCGATGCCCACGTATTCGAGGTGGTCCTTTGGTCCTATTCCGGACAAGAGCAACAATTTGGCAGTATTAAATGTTCCTGCGGTTATTATAATTTCTTTACTCGCGTAGAAATAAACTTCAGCGTCACCGAGCCACACTTGCACGCCGTATGCTGTGCTGTTGTCTATTAGAATTTTCGTAACTTGTGCGTCTTTCAGTACATACAGGTTAGTTCTCTCAGAGGCTTGGTTCAATAATGCTGTAAGCGAGCTGTGTCGTCTGCCATCTCGTATAGTGTGTGAGAAGCGCCCCGCACCTATGGTATCAGGGTTCGTCATGTCAGAAACTATGTTAAAGCCCAACTCCTCGAAAGCTTCAAGATATTTGTCAGTAGTGAACGAAGACTGACGATACCCAGCAACTTCGATTTCACCTTCGAACCCATGAAATTTTGCAAGCTCTGGATGTTCAGTGATTCTTTCGTCTGTCAAATGTTCAGTTTTCTTGAAGTATTTTAGCACGTTGGTCCAATTCCATTCGTCTCCGACTAAAGAAGCCCACTCGTTGTAATCAGCGGGAAAGCCCCGGGAATATATCATGTCATTAATGGAGCCGGTGCCGCCGAGCATCTTCCCGCGGGGTTGTTTCTGTCTACCGTTTTCTAATGCTTGGCTTGAATAATAATCGTCTACTGTTGTGAAATTCCAGTCATAGTAACTGTTCTTCATGGCGTGTTTAAAGCCTGGGATCTATAATGTATAAGAAAACATCATTTTATTTGTTGTTTGTTTATCTTTTCAGTAACAATAATATTTTTTATTTCGCATTAATTCTGCATTTTATAAGAAGTTACGATAACACATTTTTCAATATAAGTGGACAATAAATCAATAAGCATGGTGCTTTAGTACGGCCCTGGGACCTACTGTACCACAATATAGGAATAAGTACTTTATAAAAATTTATTTCACTTTAGCCTTTAGCCTAGATCTCATAATGTGAACACAGAACGTAGCGTCAACATTAAGACACTCCGTCCCACACACAAAAAAAATCGAGACAACAAAAATATATATTAAAATATTATTATTAAAAACCGTTTCGTTAGTGAACGCAAACACCCAACAAAAAAAAAGAGTTTTAATTTCTTATCTTCGTATATCATAATGTCATATTATCATTTATAACTGATATTCCAAAATCATAATACTGTAGCTATAAGCTTATACTTGTACCCACAATGCTCTCCTGGGGCGGATCTCCCCCCGCCTCGATCAGCAGCACGTTGCACGGCAGCTCCGAGAGCCGCGCCGCCAGCGTCGCGCCCGCCGTGCCACCGCCCACCACGACGAAGTCGAAGGTTGAACCATCTGGAATTATTATTGAAGTAAGGAAAGGAAGAAGAGACGGTCTCTCT
>DWAP01001355.1:0-16086 GCA_018230625.1 Heliconius eleuchia
TAAAAATATTTTATTGAACACATGTTTCGTGGTTTTTTAGAATTCACCCCTAAGGATGCAAAAACGGGCGAAGCCGCGCGCTAGTTTATTATAAAATTTGTAATATTTTTCACGTAGTGGTGGTAGTACTACAAGTTTTAGTATTTTTTCATGACAGAAACATGAAACGTATACTTAATTTACGTTTTGTACTATAAAATCAATATTTTGCAAATGATAACATGTTTAAAGTTGACGTCGACGTTGAATGTGTGGCAGCACACTAAGGGAATAAATAATGAACGTTTCCAATCGACATCGATTACCGCCTCTAATCTTGAAAGTTTATGCATCGTGAGAAATAAAATATAAAAAAAAATATTTTTAATATTTTTAAAATTAGTACAGAGATAATGAAGTGGTCCACGCGCGCTTTTCACTTATCTTCTTTAAACTCTGCCCTTCCCTCGTATGTTATGCCTTTTGATTCCGAGTCTCATAGTTCATGATTCCTTTGTAGTATTTTCAGAGGCTTAAGACATGAACAAGATGATAACGAGATTGTAATAATTAATTTATTGTAATAATTTATTACCCTATTATATATTTATATTATATTCATAATATATTGAAATTTCAGAGAAAATAAGCACCCGTGGACCTCTTCGTTACCGGAAGTTCGTAGTTGTTATCGTTAAATATAATCGTAAACACAAAATGTACTCTATAACTGTATGGCATTTGATCGGTGACTTATTGGAATTAAATAAATATACTTTGATTATTAAGCGGTGTGCCGGAGACTATATACTAAACGCGTATCGTATAGATATTTGAAATAACTAATTACAACATGTACAAATAAATATAAGCTCGCCTGCGAGCCAGTAGATGTTACTCTCGTCGCTGTTTATCTAGTTTAATACATTCCTATTTCACTTTGTGAAGCCCCAGCGACAAGGTCTTTCAATAATCAAATATGAAAGCTCAAAGTTACCAAGCTCGATCAGATATTTATATGTTTACTGTGTACAGTAGCTGTCTATATGTACTCACGAGGTAGTCATCGCTCCGGCACATCAGGAGACCTAGACGTCACCTAGTGCTATACTGGTTAGGTACGTTAGCACGAGTTGAAGGTACACGTTGATTAGCCTCGATTATATTATGTAATAATTATTGAATGATTGATGAATCTTGATTTTGGTTAATATTTTACAAAGACTGATTGGTATTAGATATTAATTTGATAATGTATGAATTATAAATAATTTATATGAATTATAAATAATGTATGAATTATAAATAATTAATAATAAATGAATTATGCTCTTTTTAGAAAACGTATAAAATAAATATCCCTAACGGTGTAGTGGTTTGAACAGAGCGAAAAACGCTACGCCCTCCTATACCTCTTTCCCCTCATTTCCTGTCATCAACCCGCACATTCTATTGCACGCCTATTCAGGATCTCCTTCTTAACTTTCCTCCAGTACCATCGATACTGTGTTTTCGAAGATCATCCGAGGTCTCTTGCTTCTCTTACCACTCGCTCATCCGGTATAAAACTTTTTTCAAACTACTTAACATAATTCCCAAATTTTGCTTCACTTGTTCTTGCGCACGGAATTTATACGTTTTCTAAAAAAGTATTTTTCTTTCTTAAGAGTGGAGTAACACTTTAAAAATGTAATAAACAAGAATTAGTCGGGTCACGGGTCACGGGTACGAACCCTTGTTCGGACTTATCTAAAGTTACCAAAGTGTTAAAAATTTTATTTAAGTTTTAATTTTTGAATACTTTTGTCCTTTAATAATAATATGTTATAATTTTTTTCTATTAAGTTTGATTTAGAGTTTTTGATTTAGAATTTTTGTCCAATAAAGTTTATGAAGAAATGATTTCGAATTTATTATTTTATGTTACTATCTGTTTCCTTTATTTTATTGTTTATTTTTTATTATTTTATTATGCAACCATAAGTAAATATATTTATAATTTTCTAAAGTAATAAACTTGCATTGTCAGCTTTAATTCTCAAAGAGAGTGGACTCGCAAGTTGTTGAGAAGTATTCGCATCCTTTGTTACAATATTCGATGTCTATGACGATGCACCAGATACTTCTTGAGCAGTAGACGCAGGGTTTACAAACTCCATAACTTCAAAGTGAGTGGCAAACTGGAACACTATAAATCCAATTAGGATATTAGCTGCTGATAGACTTAAACTTGAAAGCTAGTTTAATTATTATTATTTTTTTAGTGTTTTAAAAATCTTTGTAAATCGGATTTGTTATATTAGCAATGATTTTTAGGCTTTTTATGACATTTTTTCTCAATATATCAAGACATAAAAATTTATAGAATTTTATTTAAGTATCTTTTATTGAGTACAACAAGTGTTTTAATTTCTTTGATTTATTTTTAGTTCGGGTATGTTTTGTTTGAGTTTGCCTGCAGCCGTGTATTCTTAAAACACGATTAACGTTAATTTAACGTTTAACCTCCAATCAACCGCAGCGTTTGGCGCTCCGTTCTCTCTGACTACCCCGCTAGGGATAAAGCGTGAAGCTAGTATAATATAGTATAATTAAAATATTAAAATGGATGTTTAAATTATTTTAAAATATTCTGTTTTTTCCGCTTTCACTTTGTTATAGCATAGCTGAGAAATAAAAATATTTCATTCCCACGAATGGAGAGCGAATCCACGACCATGGATCACGTTTACCTTCAGTCATTTATATAATGACATTTTAAAATATAAACTTTATAATAAAAGTAAAAGTAGTAAACGTAAACTCTAATATTTTATGCATTTTCAAGCCAACTCCTGGTTCCGGGACATTTTCTAAGCAACTTAAGTATTTTTGTATCGCTTAAAGGTATTTATTCAGTGTGCAAAACTTGTGAAACATTTTCACTTTAGTAAAATCGCTGCATTTTTAATATTTTTTGTAGAAATTTATTGTGAATAACTTAAATATATACGGATCTATAATTATGTTAATTCTTTATATTGTCTAAGATTTTTTTATGTGAATTAGATATTTACATAATACAAATCGTAGTTCGCAGCTTCGTTTATTTTGACTTTAAAACTCTCTTAGTGTTGTCCTACACCTCTCTCGGAACCTATATGCCTAAATGTCAGTATTCTACGCCGCACTGTTCTAGCTGTGCGTTGTCTGTTGGTCACTCAGTAATATTACGGAAGCCGACGATGCTAAATTGTTATTTACTCGAGCGTCATAGAGTCCTATTGGGTTGCGAAGCTTAGATGTTAACAAGAAAAAAAATGTCATATAATACATATCTTGTGATCGGTGGGGGAGCGGGATATAGATTTTCAAAAATGTAAAAATACCTGTTGTATGGACATACTCGAGCGCGTCCGATATTGATACCATTCATTTCCAAACTATTCTTAAAAATTTAAGTATATTAATCTGATTGTTTCCATGATGGAGGTGGTCGTACGTAAGAGTTAAAATGAAAAAAAAAAAGCTAAAATTGATCGAATGCTTCAGATTTTCTAAAGGGTTAAGTGAACCTGAAAAAAGCTCTTATATAATAATCTGGCCATTTAGATGTGACGCAAACTCGCAGCAATTGTTAGAATGTGCAAAAATTATTTCGTCACTTTGAAATACTCAAGCCCGCGTTCATGCTCTAGACGTGATATCTCATAATATGACGATTATCTGAAGGGACTTGCCTAATATGTGATCTTTTTTTAAAATCATTGATCGCAATCAATACTTACTAGCAAAGTAGAATATTTGTAAGAAAATTATAATTTTTTTTTTTAATATTTTTTAAATTATCACCTTCATCGGTGAGTGAGAGAGTAATAGATAGAGACAGAATGAGAGAGAAATGGAAACACGGAAAGAGAATTATAAGCAAACCGTAACTGCATTAAACTTTATCCGATCAGTTTTTATTACTTCAACTTGTGGAATTCGTCAGATTATATATTTTTCGTAATCCTTTAATTATTCCCTCCATATAAAAAAATAGAAAATGTCGAGATAAAGTTTTTTTTTTACAACTTTGTAGTCCTCCCCCTTCTTTATGTCACTTTCAAATTGTCAGATTAGTGGAATATACACGATTTAGCACGTAACTAACTCACTCTACCTTAATGCTCGAGAATTACAGATGATCATTTGTACTTCACTAATGATCCTTTACCCTAGACTATTGGGAGGCCATATACGTGGGGTTCATGTCGGGTGGACGTTATTAACCGAGTACAAGAAATCCTATATTATCTGTCGCGCTTTAGTAAATCCCGAAGTATTCACTTCAGCTCTCTACCATAAGGAAATAATTTTATATCTATAGATGTTCATAAAAAAGAAACAGCTTTACGCTGTATCCCGCACACAGCATGGTAGGCAGAGGGAATATAGTGTTAAAACACTCCGTTCCCCACATTCTGCCGATTTCTGGAGGCATTGCGTGTTGAGTGGCAGAACTCAAAGCCGCGCTTTGCCTCGAACGCCGGAACGAAGAAATGGAAATATAAATTCTAAATAAATATTTCATCTCCTCGAGTGGGGATCGAATTCACAACCAGACGGTCACACTTTGTGCCCCTGCGCCACGACTGGCCTCTTTTAGCACGTCTTCGTATTTAGCATGTCTACATACGTAGATCGATCTAAGCGTCGGTCTTACTTAACTCTTCAAAAAAATTCAAATGAAAAATACGAACGTTACAGATAAGATAACAGTTCTGCAGTGGGCATACACTTCACCTACCTTTTACTTATTATAATTTAACCAAAATAAAATTTAAAAAAATAATACTAGTCAATATAATCGTGTGGCAATTGAAAAAAATATATATTGATCAAACTGGCAAAAGATTGATCTCCGCTTGGGGAATGTAAAACTTATATAGAAAATTTTAGTTTCTCTACCAAAGAGACAAAGACAAAGAGTCTCCTGGTTCAGGGAAAACGCGACGTCAATGTCGTCACTCAATGGCACCTAGAAACTGAATGTCATGACACTGGGCTATATTTGTTCCTTCAAATGTAGGGGTTGCGTGAAGTTAAATATATTGAATATAAGTTCCAGTATTATCAGATATTTATTTTCTCTTTCAACTTCACGCTTTATCCCATGAATAGCGAAGTCGGCGATGAGAAATTAGATTTAAAATACTCTGCTATCCGCCTTCCACCTAAATAGTGCTCGGGCGTGACAGCGGAACTCTACTCTATATATAAACAAAATCCCATTCGATGAGAGATAATGTAAACAACGATAAAATATGGAATATATAATTTGGCATTTTTAATCCTATTTTATCATGATATTATAATTTGTTTAGCCTTCGCGTCGTCGTTGGGAGATCGGACGGTAACTTAGTTATGGCGACGACAGTTTTTAAGTTGGTATTATATCTCAACATGTTTTTTCTTATTATTATTTCTTTCTTTTTACTTCATTATGTGGTTTATAAGGAGATCCTAGTAATAAATGACCCTATTCTTTTTTTTTTGTTGTTAATCCACTTCGAAATGGAAAATATTAAAAACCTATTAAAAATAGATCGAAGCAGGATTTGAAATCGCGCCTCTTGGGTGATGTTCAGAAGGCCCAGGTTAGAACCCCACTGCGTTTTAATTTTTATACGTTTCTAGTTTTCAACTCCATTCTCTGTTTTTCGTTCGTTTGCAACATGAAAATGCATGCTGAGAATATTCAACTAATAACTTGTGTTTCGTTGAACACAACTAATACTAACTAAAGTAATAAAACACTCGTCCCAGTGGAATTTTAACCTATATTATTAACCGCGCTTATTAATGCATATCCATATAGCTTCAGGATTCTTCTCGCTCATCAGGGCAGACAGAGAGAACCTGGTACTAAGACACTCCACTTCCCACTCACCGCCCAATTTTGGAGATATTGCTGTTACTGGTACTTAAGATCACGCTTACACAGTTGTTTTTGGAACCAGGAGCTTAGTGCTAAGACATTTCGTTCCCATGAATACTCTTCCGTTCTCCACATACCCCCGAAAACCGGGGCATTGTGTGTAGAGTGGCGGAACTCAACGTCGCGCTCTGCCTTACAGTTTATACAGTCAATTTTAAACAATCGATTAAAACAAAAGCCTATATTAGAGCTGTCGTCGCGTGCAAAATTTATTTCCGTGGACTGTAAGACGCATACGGGAACGTCTCTCTCTGGTTTCTCTCTCTTTTTTCCCGTTCCCTGCTCTGTGAAGCTAATAAAAGTAAATATTCTTATGAGCATAGCATACTACTGTTGAACTGCAACATCTTCGATGTTATAAGAGCACTTGTGTCATATTCGCCTCTCGTCTTGTCCGTTCTCAATATAATATTTGAATAATAATATATATAATCTTTTTTTACAAACTACAAACAATATTATTACAAGGCCTTAAGCAGCTTGAAATGTCAGGCAACATCATATCTTTGGTTTTCCAAACTTTTTGGAGTTCTCATTTTTGTTATTTACTTCGTCGGGATAGACTTCAACCTAAGACTGCGCAATTTCCAGCAAAATAGTCATGGCATTATTAAGCATTACGTTGTAAACTTGGCTCCAAGCTCTTCGCTGCTGGCAAATTTAAATCATTGGACGATATCTTCATTGGAGAACTAGACGATTGTAAATTAACAATGATGCATTGAACGAGATGAACATCATATCATCTGCTTCTTCTTCTATCAGGCCAGCTATAATTAAGAAATAATAATACATTAACAGTAAAAACACAAACTTTTTAAAGACCATTTTTTATTTAAAATTGCAAAAAATATAAAAATAACTTTTCCTTCATTGCAAAAATGGTGATATTTACTTGCGTGGATAAGCAAGGACAGTCAATAATAAACTGCGTCTGAAAATATATATCAATCATACAAATTCTACTGTAGGTGATGTAGAGTTGATAGTAAGAGTTTTAAAGGAAAAGGTTATTTAGTATATAATATCCAACGAAACTTGTTAACTAATAAATGAAATTGGAAGTAACAATCGCCTCTTGTGATAAAATATTTCACTAATTGCCTCAATACGTAAACAATAACTACAAAGTATATTGAAATACATGAAAATGGAATATCTTAATTGTTCCTGAATTATATAAATTGCGTTAACTTTAATTGATATATACATTTGTAACAAAATGGCATTGTTTAAAATTAAATTGAAAACTACATAAATTATATAACAGCTATGACGTTATCGTATTAACCAATGCACCCTGATAACACGGACTATGGTAGTGACTTCGAATCCCACTCGTAACATATAATCGTCCCATACGTAACATATTTTTGATTTCCTGCGATGGTTAGATAGATAGCTTACGGCCTCAGTTCTCGTTCTACATACTGACTGTTACGTTGATGGTTGTGAGTTCGATTGCCACCCAGGGTAATGACTAACTGAAATGGACCCGTACCTATGAGGCCAGATCCAGATCCACCGAGACCAATTATGGCGCAGGGGCACAAGCGTGTGATTCTTAACGCGACAGGCCGTGGGTTCGATTTCAACTCGAGGGTATAAAATATTTCATATTTTTATTTCTTCGCTCTAGTGTAGAGGCAAAGCGCGATGTTGAATACCGCCATTCAACACACAATGCCTCTAGAATTCGGCGGAAAGTGGAGAGCGGAGTTTCTTACTAGGTTCCCTCTGCTAACCCTGCTACATGTGGGATACAACGTTAAGCTGAGATCTACCTAACAAATGAAGTAGAATAGAATTTGCTACCAATTTTTATCACTTTAGTTTACGCATATAATAAAATTTTATTTTTTAATAAACTAAAATTTAACTATACACAAATATTTCGTAAACATTTTTTAATAATATTTATAGTTCAGTCAGCTGACTAATGCATGTCCGTCCGATAAAGCTTTTAAATGAAAATAATTTCTACCTCGAACTCACGCTAGCCTAGCTTAGTGTGTTTATCATCAGCGTGGACCGGATGTTTTAAGAGTTTCCCGTGGACTTTGTTTTTTTATGAAACATTGTTATGTCGTTAGCGATTTTAGTATTAGGCTGCCCTCGATGTCAAGGCTTAGGGCTTAGATCTAGGTACCCATGGTAGGTATATTTTTGAACGACGACGATCCAGTATTATTGAAATTGAATGGTTAATATTTGGGTTATATTGTATGTGCTAAACTGTAAATGTATATATGTTTGTATGTATTTCTACAAATTTCTCAGAAACTGTTTCTTTATATCGTGATGATCATTTCAAGTTCAAGTTTAGATTTTTTCTATTTTTTTTAATCTGGTTAGAAAATTCACTAAAGGAAAATCGTAACTGTGGCGTTTACAGTCACACGCTTGTACCCCTGCGCCACGACTGGCCGCTTGGGCTTTCCTTCGTTTTCTTTCTTATAATATTCTATCGTATTTATTAAGTTTGCCTGTAAAAGGTCGATTGCTATGATAAGTTCACCATTGCACGTATAATGTTAGCTAAATATGTGCTTATGTGCCACTCTTGTCCCACCCTCGGTAGTGTTTTTTATTTATATCTTTAAATGCATTTTATTTATAACAAATTATATTTAAAAATGTAAAATTGTGTCCTTTTGTATAATATCACTATTACTATTAAAATAAACAGGCAGTGTAAACTAAGTTACCAATCTTCACTAAATAAATACCTAATACAAAATTTACACGCCTACCCCCCCCCAAGCATTTCATAGTGTATTTATAGTAAAGGTTGCGTACCGCCGTAACAACCAAAAAGCTACAACCACCCCGCCACATTAGCCTGTAGGGGTAGGGTGTCCTACGTAATATCACATGCAACACGTGACGCCGAGTAATTGTATTAACGTTTGTCGGACGCCCGAAATTTAGTGACCAATGTTATGTAAATATCTGTGTACATTGTAAACAATATTGTTAATTAATATAAAGATATGAAAAATTTCATAGTAAGGCTTAACATTTATGAAAAAAATGAAAGCCGTTTTACGCTTTTTCCGTATAGAGTAGTAGATAGGCAGTGTTCATTTAGAATTAAGACATTAAGTTTCGTCCTATTTTCGAGACATTGCTTGTTGAGCGGCGGAACTCAACGCCGCTGTTTGTCTTAGTTAATTAGTATATCCTTTCAAATTTAAATTCAAATAAATTAATATTAAAATAACATTACTTTTAAACAGCTGTATAGGTACGTAGGTATATCAAAGAATCTTGAAACAGAAAATATATTTTTAACTAATTTAGGTGTCGTCCATATCACAATTGCAATAACTAGTACAGGTAATTCATGATTTTGATTATACTATATATAAATAATAGTTGAATTATATTAATGTATTCAATGTTCAAATGTTGAAAATATGCTATTTTTAAAACTTTTATTTAAAACATTGTTTTTGTATTCTATGTTTTAAAAATTAGATTTATCCTTAATCATTATTTTATTTACGTGAAAATATTACCTGAAAATAAATATACAATTAAGTTATTATAATGATATTTTTTTAAACCTATATTAATAATCATTATTATAATTAATTTACAGCCTGGATCAGCAATTTCATCTAACTCCTTACTCCCAGAAGAGATTGCAAAGGAAATGAAAACGGAGGACCAAATACTCGCTCAGCTCAGAGCTTCCCAAAACATACCGACGTCTACTTTCCTAAGCGATACCGCGACGACGACCACATTGACGCCCACCACCACGGTGGATACATTTACAACGACGAACGCTACGCCGGACTTAGAAAAATTTCAAAAGCTCATGCCCGAAGCTATGACGCCTTCTGTGGAAGTACAGAAGGAGGCAGAAGTAGAGGTGAGTCAAAGTCAAGGCGAAGTTAAATAATTTTATTGAAAATAACAAGTTACAAACTTTCATTTTTGGAACGTCCAGACCTGAAAGAACCGGCGCAAGAAATTCAGTGGGACTTTTTTTAAATTAATGGTTTCCAGATTCACATTTACTTATTAGTTATATATGCGAGCATTTCATTCCCAAGGCATTATCATTTATGAAATAATTATTTTGGAAATAACATTAAGCACACCATGTAGATAGTATATAATTATAATATATGGTTTTGTTAAGATAAGTTTTATTTATGAAACAGGTAAAACTTGACAAACCGGTGAAAGAACAAAACGTAACTGAAACCAAACCACCGACCCCGAAAACTCCGTCCGAACCAAAAGCAAAACCAAATAAAGAACCGGAAAAACCTAAAAATAAAGATAATGGAACTAAAAATAAAAAGAAGAAGGAGGAGAAAAAAGAGGAAGTCATTGAAGTAAAGAAGGAAGAGGAAGCGAAACCTGAGGTAAATGGATTACTTTAAAATAGATGCTTTCGATGTGGTTACGGGCTTTCGTCTCGATTTGCTGTTGAAAGTATGTGAAATGGTTGGTTTTAATCGATAATAACTTCTATCCGCGTTCAAAACCGCGCGCCGTTTGTTAAGTTTAACACGCAATATGTCGAGAATGACTCAGCCTACCCTTATAGTCGCTGGATACCGCTAAAAAAGCAAATATTTAGTACACGAGAATGTGATAATAAAGACACTATCAGTTGTATAGCTTCCAGCGAAAACTCATTAGATATGGTACCTTAGCGCGTACCATTTGAAGTCAGTATAGAAAGATTTAGCATTATTTTTTACCTTTACGCTGTGTCCCGCTCAGCAGCATAGACAGAGGGAACTTGCAACACTTCTATTCCTCACTCTCCGCCGAATTCTGGGGGCATTACGTGTTGAGTGGGGACTTTTAAATTAAATTATTATGAATATGGTGTTTTAGTGACATCTATTACAGTTCCACTATTACTTAGACCGTTCTATAGCGTCGTATTTAACAGTATAATAATCCCCTAAGTGAAGTACGTTTACTCTAATATAAGGTACGGAACTGGATGGCAGAGTTTGAATATATGTTTGCCTCGTCATATGTTTGTACGTATGTATGGTACATACATATTATATGTGACCTAGGAGTATGTTTGCTATAGAACCTCTGTACTAACGTGTTATGGGCTAATGATTTTGGCAATCACATCAGTGATTATTGTAAAATACTATACTATAAATATTTTACAACTTTACATTAATTTTCTTGGGTTTATATGATTTTCCTTCTTTTTATCTCAATACTAAATTTAAAATAAGTGCGGAATGAATTGAATACATACAATACCATTATATTAACTTACATTTCAATTATCAAAAGAAAATATTTTTTAACTTAACATTGGATAATTTAAATCGAGCTTTCAAAACGATTTCTATGTATGTGTCAATGTAAACAGATGTTGACTTTGCTGATATAAAAGATGCAGTATAACTGAGAATAAGGTTGACTTTATGCAAGTCGTTGTTGTTACAAATCCTTCATATTAATAATTTTAAATTTGGTGTAAAAAACAAATGAAATGATAACCAATATAAATTACTATTATCTAATTAAAATACTCAGTAACCGACAGCTAAAGAATATAGCCGTCACTCATAAACGATACAATAAACTCAAGTAAGTAAACTGGATTTATATTGGGTTTTAATCAAATATATTTATATAATATAAATACAGCATGTCTCTATTATAAAAATTGTCGTATACTAATAATTACATTTATGTTTATATTTTAGAAGGCATCGGTGGACACTTCCCCGGTTAAACACAAGAAAGAGGAGAAACAAAGCAAAAAAGAGTTAGAGAAAGAGAAAAAGGTAGAGAATTAGTTCCAAATTCTTGTTTCAGGACAACTAGAAATTGGCGTTCCACAGAGTTTTACCAAAATAATACATATATTTTGAAAGGAATAAATAGTATTTTGTGTTTATGTTGCATGAATGTTATGAAAATTAGCTATTTTTTCTTAGTTTGTCTGATTTATTTTCTTTTCTTATTTTATTAAATCTCAATAATTTTTTATTTCTGTGTCGTCGATTTTATATTTATCTTTAGCTTCAAACATGTTGCTCTAATTCTTCCAACTTGTTCATTTCCACAGGAATGGATTAAGGAAGGCTTTACAATCGTTAAGGGACCAGAAAAGAGTAATAATAAGGAAAATAAAAAGAAAGCCGAGGAGGCGAAAGCGGCTGAGGAATCTGAACGTAAAAAGTGTGTATTTTGACACCTGTATTAAAAATAATCGAGTTTAAAATTTTATTTATTTTAAAATATTTTCTTTTATAGAAAAATATATTAATGGTAATATTACGTTATTATAGAAAAGAAGATGAACGAATAGCCGTTGAAGAAGAGAAAAAGAAGAAGGTAGCGGACACTATTAAAAAACAACAGGTATTTAAAAAAATATACATACTCCGCTGGACTACTTGGCTGACATATTAAAATGCTTGTCGGAAAGTTTATTGTCTTGTCATTTATATTATTTTGAGTATTTGAATTGTTTAACCTTTTTAGTTTGGACCCTGTTTATAGGTTATCTTTTTAGTGATAGTTATTAAGGATTTTAGCCCCACCACGCATTTCCATTTTATCATATTTTAGATATAGAGGCTTACTCAATTTTTTATATGTAAAAAAATTAAATGGTGTGGCCTTGTACGGCCTCATATATTAATTGGTAGCCATTTGCTTTTTTAGCAACAAGATTAGTTATCTTGACAATAGTTGCTAATAAGATTTTCAAATTTTGTAGGAACTTACATAATATCCTAAAAGTCTAGTTAAACACATTTTTTTTGCTAATATAGGACAATAGATCTTGAATTGGATCAATTAAAATTTTGGCAACTTTTTAACTTTGTTGATGAATTTTCTAGGAAAAGATTACCACATATATGGTCTTGTGATTTAGATTAAGAATATTATACTATTAAGGTAAGGTCTTTTGTGAACTTCAGCTCCAAAAGTCGTTACTAACTTGGTCTAAACTCGTCTCATCAATTAAAAAAACCGAGGTCGTCGTGGCGCAATGGTGCTCTGCTGGCAGTAAACGCGACGCTTGTGGCTTTGATTCATATTAGGTGGAATGAATTACTTTCGTTTCCTCACTCTAGTGCTAATATACAGTGCGTCATTAAGTTCCGGCGCTTACGAACCGTGGGGAGCTGAGTGTATTAACATCGGCCTTCCCTCTATCTACTCGGCTGGATAATATATGCGCGATACAGTGTGAATATAAGAAATAAAAACTATTTTAACTCTTTCTTTCTCCAATACTAAGGATTACCAGCATAGACAAATAGCGGAATCTCTTGCGAAACGAGCTCCATGGTCGGCACCACAAGTGACCGGCACGAATAGAGACGGCTTGACACTAGCGGAGATACAACGACTTGAGAAAGAGAAGAAAATGGAAATGATGAAGGAGCAACAGCACATGATGCAGATTATTGCTCAGAAACAGGCTGAGGCTCTCGCTACTGAACAGGTTTTGCAGGTTAGTCGTCTTAGTTCCATTTATTTTTATTTATTATTTATTGAAATTCTATAGACCCTATTAGATATTACTTTTCTTCGACAAAGCTAAGGTCAAATAATTTTATTCAAAATAAGGAATAATAATTTACAACTGGTTCACTAAAGTTACTGCCTCGAACTTGAGAAGAGCCGATGCAAGAAACGAGGCGATACAGTTTTTTTTTAATTCAATTGGTTCTAGATTCACACTTACATATTAGTGATAATACAACATTTTCAAAGTTATTACCTATAAATGTGTTTTCTTTATTATCTGTTCTTTAAGATTTGTTTAAAAACTAGACATATTGTCTCTATTTATTTTTCTTAGAGAGTCCAATAAAAAGCGATCCAAATAAAAAATATCTATATCTCATCTTAGCCTAGTTTCAACTGAAAATAAAAAGCCTTTTTACTTTCAGAAGTTTTAGTAGTAAACCGTATGGGTAAATAATAGAGTATTCTATAATATTTTGTGTAAAATAAAATAAAGTATTATTTAATATTTTATATAATTGTTTTGTTGTATTGATTGATAATATTATTATTATACTGTTTATACAATCACATATACTGGAGATTATTCCATATATCAACTTAAATTTGGGTAAATTATTTTGTTTTTGCCAAAATAATAAAAAAATGGTATATATTGTTTCATATGAATGCTTTTGTTTTCAATTATATATTTACTTATATATAAACTAGAAACATATTATTATTTTTATTTCAAATAATTAATATGAATATGTCATTTCTTATTTTTTTTGTATAAAATAAAAAATATATTCAGTTAATAAAATATATTTAACTAATGTTTCGGATAAGGAAATGCAGCAGAATGCGGCGTGGGCTAAAACGAAGAAAGCGTCAAACAATGCAATCGGGCCCAGTCTCGTCGCTATACAGGTAATACTTTAATATTATTGTATTAAATAAAGAAAATGTTTCACTAATTCATTCAGTTGAAATTATAACTATTATTAAGGTTTTTTTTAACTCTATTTAGCTTAACTTATTAAATTTCCTATGTTCTCAAATAATGCCAAATTTAGTAAAGGCTTAGTAGATGTTAAAAAACTGAAAAAAAATTTTTGATTGAAAACGCTAAACTTAAGAAATACTGGTGCAAATAGATACCTTATAGGCTATAATACACTTATTATCATATTTTCTTGAACGCCGCACACGTATATTTCCCACGTGACAATTTGGCTGGTAGAGAATGCTTTTATGCGTCGAGCCTGTCTTTTAAGGCTGTATATTTTATAGTATTGTATAGTTATTTGAATTAATAAATAATTTTAATCTTTCATAAGGCGGAAACCCGTAGGCAGTCCGCCATGCAGTCACAGTCGCAATCGCAGGCGCAGGCCCAACCACCGCCGGTAGAGGAACCCACACCCCCCGCCAATCACGCGCCATGGGGTAATCCCCAGAATGGTAAATTCATTTCATAATTATATTTTCTATTATATAGTATTGTTATATGTATATATGTTTATAGAGACGTATAAGAAATGTACATACGTATAATACATAGTATTAATGTTTGAAAGATTATATTAAATAAATAAGTATTTTTGAGCAGCTTTAATTTTAGATAAAATTAATTTTCTATTATTCTATACTACAACAGCGCTCGAATATAAAATAAATTAAACAAGAACTTTGTGCCCTTATTACAAAAACTCTGCGGTCAGAAGAACATGAAATTTGTCACAGTTATCATTTATATAGGGACGGAGTGCAAAATGATAATATATTTTTAAATTTATGAATTTAAAATGCATTTCATTTATAAAATAAATATAAAGCGACAGGTTGCTATGGCAACGCGTTTTGTACGGGTTTATTTGTGCTACAATAGAGCAGACGACAGTTAATAATAACAAAAAATACGTTAAGTAAGTTAAGTAAGTTATTTTTTTCTATAATTAATTTATGATTTAATGTGCTTTTTGTGTTACGATTTGTTTTTTCTATCGTGCAACTGTAATTAAACCTTAATAATACTTACTGTTATTAGTAACAGCTAAACTAAATTAGCTTCACGCTTTATCCCTAGCCGGGTAGTCAGAGAGAACGGAGCGCCAAACGCTACGGTCTCTAAATACCTCTTTCGCCTCGTCCACTGTCATCAACCTCTTCATACATGCCCTCCGGGGGGTCCTCATGCTTTTTACGTATCTTTGATACTGAGTTTTCGAAGGTCAACCGAGGTCTCGCCCTACTTCTCTTACACAAACAAACGCAACAATTGTTTTGCCCATTATTTACAGGCGGCTTCTGGGACACGCAGCCAAATTCATCAAAAACGGAAAAACCTCAAGAATCTAAAGTAGAAAAGAAGAAAAAAATAATACCATTCCCGCCAAAGAAGGAAACGACACCAATGGCGGAATTTGAGGCGTGGTGCACCACGTGCTTAGCGCCGTGGAGCTCTAAAATTGATGGTATAATGTTTTTTTATTTATTTTAAAATGTTTTTAAATAGTTATTCCACATTTAGGTAAGAATAATACTTATTTAGAAAACGTATAAAAATTGTGCCGTAACGTTATAAGCGCGGGTTTAAATCACGCTACGTTAACATTTTTCTTCGCTCTGGTGTCGAGGCAAAGCGCGGCGATGAGTTCTGCCACTCAACA
>DWAP01001356.1:0-16086 GCA_018230625.1 Heliconius eleuchia
CCTCTGCCTACCCTGCTGTGTGCGGGATACAGCGTGAAGCTGATTTAATTTTAATTTTTAAATAATGTACAACAATGCCGTTGATCAGTTGACACTTTAGAGAAGAACGTATGACGTCACAACATGGCTGTTGTTTTGCGTTTTTTTTAAAATACAGGTAATAAAATTGAAAATATTATAAGGATTGAAAGAAATTATGTTATTTAAGAAGTATACATATACTAATATTTATTGATCTCTAACTATTTGAATTGTATTTCTAGACATGTCTGATTTCGATTTATCAATAAATAGAACATTTAATATTGAAATATACTTACAATATCAATATCATATTGACTGGACTCCATGAACGAGTTTTTCCTGATCATTTCGCTCAAGGCCAATTTCTTAGCGCTTACCTCCACTTCGTTTAGAGATATACTTTCATCTACTTCTTCACCTGCAATATTTTTAATATCACGACAACGAATAAAATCAAACGACTTCGTGGCGCAGCGGCAGTATGTGACTGTGAAGGCGACGTTTATGAGTTCGATTCCCACTTGAGGGCCTGAATTATTTTATATTTTCTTGCTATGGTAACAAGACAAATCGCGGCGTTGAATTCCGCCACTCAACACACAATGCTTCGAAAATTCGGCGAAAAATGGTGAACGGAGGGTCCTAACACTAGATTCCTTCTGCGGTCTAGCCTATTCTGCTATATGCAGGGTAGCATGAAGTGAAGTAATATATGCGATGGTTCTACGGGCGTATCCAGCTTATATAAATGTTTTAAAAATCAATTTGTTTTCATTTTCTCGGTGTGTTTAATCTATGTTCTAATAAAACTATATCGTTAAATGAGCATTAAATAAATTACATATTTTAAAACAAAAACAACTATATAATTTACTTTTTAAGTAATAATAAATTAATATATCTACCATCTTTATATGTTTGCTTAGTAGTATCTTCGTCACTGTCCTCGTCATCATCATCAGTGTCGGAGCTGGTCGACGATATGCTTTCTTCATCTCTGTGCTGTTGCTGGGTGAAGTGTTGGAACTGACGTCTGTAGTAGTGCAGTTGTAGGTAGTGCTGAGAACAAAATATTGTGAACATTTATGTATATTTTTTTTTATCTTGAAAAAGAAGAGAAAGGAGACATTGCGTTGTTATTAATTAGGTAATTTATGAATCATTTAGATTAAGTTAAGAGTCGGAAGTCAACGCCGGAATTTGTTTTACGCTTGTGCGACTGCGCCACGACGGCGCCTCATCAATAAATAAATTATTATTTATATGTCTTTTAAAAAATACTATTTATAAATTTATTTATTAGTATTCACAAAACTGATGCTACTCATATATTATATGGCCACTTGAACACTAATATATTCTTTTGAATCATACAAATATTATTCAACAATTTAATACGTGATACATTTTTATTTATGATGTATTAAATTGTTATGAATTTTCGAAAATTTCATAAAAAATAATACAAAAACTCACCAACGAGTGTGCCCACTGCAGTAACACGGTCATAGTGTGGTGTGCGGCGTTTATCACCGCTATGAGTGGATGAGGCCCGGACACCAGGAAACACTCCGGCTTGAGGTTGGCTGCGGCCGCGTTGAGCAGCTGCGTGAGACGTATGCGCCACTCCTCTATTAGTTCTAGTTGGAGCTCCAGAAATTGTAACCTGATAAAGTAAAAATGGTTTAGGTTCACGCTATAGTACCCTGCACATAGAGTACGCAGAGGGTGCCTAGTGTTAAGACACTCTGTTTTCCATTAAAAGACGTCTCTTCTCTACTTTCCGCCGCATTCTTGAGGCATTGTTATCATTCGAATAATTCGTTCCCCCAAGTGGGAATCGAACTCACAACGTCTTATTTAATCACAAATAAATTTAATGCACACCTATGTCCAGGCTGAGGCAGCATAGCATATCTCTCTTCAATTGTCTTCAACAATGATATAAACCAGTCGGCACCTCTAGGGACCCATAATACGGAACCTATCGCTGAATCCACACCTTCCGCCACCGCTTCTATCCACTGTTCATTGTCCAGCGTTTCATCCATTTTGGCTAGTGCATCTGAAATGTCAATTAGGTTTTATTTTTTAGTACATTTTTGATTGCCGGTTATACATTAATATGGATCATATACTTTATTTGATACTTTTAAACCGGGTACGTCAGTGACCTGTGACCACGGAGAGAAGAGTTCAAAACGTCGGGTATCCGAAAGTATACAATACTATATATATAGACACCTGAGGTCGATCTTCAGATGCCACTTTCATACATATGTATCTATACATAAAAATGGCATCTCAAGATCGATCTCAGACTTGAGATTGATTAATAAATGTGGGCCTAAGTGAATAAACTTTTTTAAAAAAGGTGAGGAAAATTTGAGTCACGCGGAAGGGCATAAGCGTGTCACTGTAAGCACAAGTTGTGGGTTCGGTTCTCATTCAAGGAAATTAAATATTTAATATTTTTATTTTTCGCTCAGGCGTTGAGGAAAAGGGCCTTTAGAATTTAGCGGTAGAAGTAGTGAACGGAAGTGTCTTAATACTTGGTTCTCAGGTTCAGGATATAGTGTAAAGCAAAAAAAAAGACATTAATACAAACGAAGAAAAAAGAACTTACATTTCTTCTCTACAGCCAGCCACCTTACAAAAGTCTCCGCCTTAGTCAGCACAGACAGGACACTATTCACTTCTGTATCCGTAATCATAGTTAGTTCATTGTGAAAGCCTAACGTTTCGTCGACGGCGTGAGCGAAGGCCGCGTCCACGTCAATGATCTCCCCTTTGGACCCTTGACTGTGATATGTTGCTAATACTGTATGTAATCTCTCCGCGGCTACTGCTATTAGGCCTATGTTGAATTCTTCCTAAAAATATAAAGAATATAATAATACCCTGCTGTGTACGGGATACAGTGTGTAGCTGTTTAATACGCAAATGTAATGGAGACAATCAAATGGGCTTTTAATATATTGCTTCATTAATATATGTATATATAAGACTTCATATAAATTAAGATTTTCTTTTCATTATACAATCTACTAGGCAAATGGTGCCCTTTTAAAACAGTTGGTTATAGATTTCTTAATATTTAAGACATTTATATTTTACTAGAGATCCGCTAGCAGCATCACCCGCTTCAACTGTACTTGAATGTATTTATAAGAACATTATTTAAAATTATATAATATTCTGCACCGTAACCTTTATACTATTAAATAATTAACTATTAACAATTAATTATAAACTGAAATTAATTAATTTAAATGATTTAGTAATTGAGTGTAATTTGTAAATTATATAAATAAAAAAAAACCACTAAAACTAAAACCTACCACAGTATTTATATGGTGCAAGTCCAGTTTCTCAGCGATAGGTTGCACGTGGATCTTAACAAAGTGTTGATGTAACTTAATCCAAGTTAACGTTTGTGTTAGAAACCATTCCGGTCTGTCGATGCGTGCGGTTTGTCGAGACCCCGTGAAATGGAACGTGAAACGTTTTTTTAACGGCCTTAATAGTATTTTTACTGGTAAACATGGGTTTTGTTCTAAAATTTAAAAAAAAAAAAAAAATTCTTAATTTATTTTTAATTTCAATTAAATGAAACCATAATATTAAGGTTTATATTAAGCGTATATGAAATATATTTAAATATTACACATCAAAAAAATATTAATTAAATAATATAAAAAGAAGACACGAAAAAACTATTTCAATGATTAAAATAAAAATTTAATATCAATACCACCCAATATTCTAGTCTTCATGTGTGGACGTAATTCAATGAAGTGCTTTGTTTTGCTATTGAACTGACAAAATAAATGCGTTTGTTTGACTGGGAGTCAGAATAGCTGCATCATATTTACAGCATTACACCAGAAAAAAAGAGTTGTGTATTAGAAGAGTATAAGAGACATTGTATAGAGAAACTTTGCAGTAAATCGGCAATTGATATGTGCTCAACTGGCACGGTCAGAACAGCATAATCAAAGAACCATATCATATCAGATTTTTTTTTAGCTCAATGCCACATCTTGTATTTAGTAGGTGTGTCAGAGGGAGCCTAGTGTTATGGCACTCTGTTCTCTACTTTTCACAGATTGTTTGGAGCCATCGCGCTTTGCCTTCTTACCAGAGCTAAGAAATAAAAATAATAATTAATAATAATTAACTCCACTGATTGGGGATCAAACTCACAATTGATAGGTTTACAGTCAGTCATATTCTTGTGCCTCTGCACCATGATGACCTCAAAGTACATTTATGTATATATTTAATTATCTATTTTTGTTAAATAAAATTTTACATTATTAGAAAAAATATGTTATAAGTACAAACCTTGTGCAAAATCCCCAGAAACAGTTTCAGATGTAATATTCCTCGGTTCTTGTATAATAAACAGATATCTTGTCAAGTTTGTAAATTTATTCATAATTTCCTTTGGTGGAGGTGAACTTTCAGTAGCTGAACCAAAAGGCCAGTTAAGAAGTTTTAGAACTTCCTCATAATGTCTAAAAATAATATAAAGTGAAATGTAATTGTTGTAAATACAAAGAATAAATATTTCATTAAATCTTTATTCAAATTATGTTTTTTATTTGTGGCTAACTAATATAACTGTAGTTAAGTATGTTTAATGATACATTTAAGTCATTGCAGTTATATTTAAGATCAACATCTATGATCAATATAACAAATTCTCGTTCTTTTATAAAAGGCAATGTGAGGCATTGAAGTACTGGATGGAATCTTACACTTTTCTCTGCCAAAATAAGCAATAGGTTAAATTTCTTTTAAAAAAAACTTAAAGTTAGAATAAAAATTTTATTTTGGTAGTAAAAAAATATTGACAGCTTTTATAAATAAGGCTTATAATTTGGTAAATTGTTATATAATAGAGATATCTTACCTTGTAAGGTTATCCTTTAGAATGTTATGCCAGTAGTGTGTATACTCTTTAATATATGCACCTCTGTGGCCCTTTTGGTTATTGTTACACATTTCTTTCAACTCTGAATATAAGGCTACAAGTTGTTCATCCTCTTTACATTGTTTCATTTGATTACTATAAATAAATGTTTGTTATTTATTAATTTATTTGCAATAGCTATTTACCTTTAAAAATTTTAAATTAATAATTCGGGTTCGATTCTCCCTTGGAGGAATCAATTGTGGGGGCAGAATGTCTTAACACTATGTTTCCTATGCCTACTCTGCTATACATACATATAGTATGAAGCTGAAAAATAAATTTATACTAACCTTAATTCCTCAACTTTAGCATATGATTGGAAATATGCAAGAACTTCTTCAAGTCTATGAATAGCTGAAAATCTTTTGTCAAGTTCTGTCATCAATGGTTGGGTTTTTGTAAAAAAACTATCAACTTTTTTTACCAACACCTCCATTTTTTCTCTAATTGCCTCAATCTGTTTGGAATTTCGTTCAGCTTTCTTAATAGCTGATGATAATTTTGTTGGAACTTCGTCACTAACAGCATGTAACTGAAATTTTAAATTCGTAACTTAAGCTGATAATAATTATGAAACAAAATATTTAAAAAAAACAACTTAGTACTTACACTATTTTCAAGGTGCGTTCTTTTAATTAATAATTCATTTTCAATTTCGTAAGCGTTCACCAAATTATTTATATCTGAACCAATTCTAATATTCAGGTTGTTTATTATATCTCTTCTAATTTCATCCTTTAAACTAGGTTTTACTTTTACATATGTTCTAACGGCACCTGTAAATTTTAATGAATATTTACTATAATTCATTTTCTTTTTATTGTATGACATACTGTCAAGTTAATTTTCAGTAGTTATTGCATCAGTTTTCCTTTTTTGTTCGTAACTTAATTTTCAATAAGTTAATCACTATCAAACAAAAATAAAAAAATACTCTACTTGTCATGATGAGCGCTATCTTCTTCCATAAATCAATAAAATAAAATCAATTTTGAGTTGACAATTGACATTTGACAAAACTACTATATTTCTATGGTTTTTAGGATTGTCGTATTTGAGGTCTAAAACGGAATACACGCAAACGGCTCCGGGAATAAGATGAGTGGAAATCAAGGGCTAAATGAAAAACCAGAAACATTCTTTTCTCATTTTGATAAAAAATAACTAATTTGCATCCTTAACGTATTTAGAGATATTATTACGTATTTACAAGATTTGTAATTTTTTTGCGTCACACTGCTATGCATGTGATACACACATGCACAGCAGAGTAGGCAGAGGGTGATCCTAGTGTTAAGGCCTTCCATTTTCCATTTTACACTGAATTTTGGAGGCGTTAAGTATTGAATGGGAGAACTCAACGCCGCGTTTTACCTCAAAACCAGCGTGACGAAATAAAAATATTAAATATTTCATTTCGTGTGTTTGAGAGATTGGAAATCAAATCTTCAATCTGTCGCAATGACAGAATGACGCCACGACTGCTTAGCTTTCAGTGTTTAGCTTTTCTATCTTTATACTTTGTTTGACACGCCTAAAATTCATAAGTAAATAGGCACAACAAATGTCATTTATAAAAATATATATGTATTATGTCAGTTGTGTTGTCAATTGTCATGTGTGTATTGTGTATCTCGATCCTTGTGTATTCATTCTTTTTATTAAATGTAGTGTTAAACAATTTATGAATAAATTATTATTCGTGTGAAAATTATAGTTTTGTAAAACTACCTGAAATTAAATTAAAAATGTTGTCTTTCATAAGAAAAAATTTTAATGATATCATATATTTATCATTGCTTTTATTTAGTGTTTTTATTGGTCGATACTATAGAAAATTAAGGACAGTTGAGGCAAAAAAATGGGGCGGTTCAATTTTGGGCTTAACATTAATAGTAATAGTCTCAGGATACAGTTCTGTTCATCCTATATTATCAGCTTTACTTGGGATTATTGCCATTAAAATATTTACAATCAAGTAAGCATGAATAATAGTTACGAAATATTCTATTACCATATAGACTTTAAGGTCAGCACTACTCTTATTTTCGTACTCATTTGCATATATTCATTAGTGACAACCATACTATATCTTATTATCACATTTATTGAATGTGCAACATGTATTTAAAATTTTTAATTAATTGTATATTTTTTCAGATATTGCCATGTTGTGACATTCTTTCTTATGTTTGGATATTTGTTCTTCTTCCGTCTCGCTGATAAATTTGGATTCTCTCCTCCCTCGGGTCAAACTAATCTGATTGAAATGATATTGGTGTTAAGAGTTGTAGGAGTAGCATTCGAAATGAATGGCTCTTGGCTAGCTGTCGCTGAGAAAAAGAAAAAAGAAGGCAATGAAGATAAAGAGGCAAAGCCAGTGAAAGATAGAGATGATGATTTCTTAGAATTGATTAACCCTGATTTTATTGATCTCTTTCATTACTCATTTAATTATATTGGATTATTAACAGGTATTGTAAGTTTTGAATAAGATTATTTTGTTGTAAGATATGCTGTGTGGTGTGTGAGTGATAACTATACATCATATACTATTTATATAAAATATGTTTGTGGTTTCTATCCATATTTGGGAGAGAGAATTATTTTTATTTACCTGCTAGGATTGACAAAATGCATATTAGACCTTTTTCATTTATTTTCAGTTCTAAAAAGTCAACCCTCTCTTAACTTACCCTGCTGTTTGTGGGATAATATATAAGACTAAAAAATTTTACTTAATCTACTAACATAATGCTGGTTTGTTTTACAGGTCCATATTACAGATACAGAACGTTTGATGACTACTTTCGATTGCCCTATAGTAAATATGTGGATTGTTTTGGTTTCACTATAAACACTCTCAAAATTGTACCCTTGTATATATCTTTATATTTGGCCTTCTCTAATTTATGGCCTTTAGATGTAAGTATAATTTATATATATATATTTTAATTAAACTAAGAGTCATTTAAAGTTTAAAGTGAAAAGCTTTATAGATTTTAAAAAAATGAAAAAGGATTCTCTTAAGCCTACATCATCCTCTTCACAAGATAGTGTTAAGCTAAAAAAATAATGTAATATTAGAGTACTATCAGAAATGAGGTGCATACAATCATATCAGTACTTATCCATATCCATACTTATCTATACAGTGTTTTTGTCAGCACCACTTTAAATTAAATGAAACCACAGTTTTAACTACTCTATAAAATCCCAATACAATTGTTATATTTTTTTCCAAAAATGAAATAGTGATTTCCTCAATCAAAATAAATAGTAAAATTATCTTTGAAAATTAAAAGGCCATTTGTCAAGAACGACGCACGCAGACATAAATCTATCAAAGGGAAACCGCTGCATACGCCTCATTCCGAAACCGCGTCGTAGGTATTGGCGGTAAAGTTCAATGTCTTTTAACCTTTAGTAGTTTTATCTATGCGTAACTGCGTCACACGAAACACAGGTATGGATAAATATCGTGTTGAGATATTTTGATTACTTTCTTACCCCATACCTAAGTATGGGGTAAAAAAGAACGCTGATGCTTCCACTCTGTGTATATCTGTGCCTAAAAATTAATGTAAAATGCTTGTAAACGGAATAGCTTGAAATGAAGAGAGTGTTCTAACACAAGATTTTCTGTGTACTCTTCTACATGTGGCATACATCAAAGAAACTAAAGAAACATATAACTGTAAGAAAAATCAAAACCTAGACATCATTTTCAATGAAACTATTCAACTGGATTAATCGCGTATATTTAATATTATACATATTTGGGAACTCGACGTTTCAAACACTACGAAGTAGTCTGGGGTCACAAAAATGTATAATTCTAAATATACGCGATTAATTTGGTTAAACACATTTATAAGGCCAGAGAGGAAAGAGACCAGCCGTGGCGCAGGGCTTAGTGCCCTGCGCCACGGTGTGTGAACGCGACAGGTTGAGGGTGACTGAACGCGACAGGTTGAGGGTTCGATACTATACTTTGCTCTGTTGGCGAGTTATTACGCGGCGTTAAGTTCCGCCATTCAAGACGCAATTCCTTCAGAATTCGGCGGAAAATGGAGAACAGCGCGTCTTAACACTAGGTACTCACTCCTTACCCTGCTGTGTGCGGAATACGGCGTAAATCTTAAAAAAAAAAAAGAAAGATTCATATAAAAAATGTAATAATCGCGTAATTTTCCAGTACATACTAACAGAAGGCCATAACAACCGGCACTTCATATACAGAATGCTGTACCCCTGGATGCTCTTTGCCGCGTTCAGGCAGCGTATATACTCCGGCATGACGCTGGCCGAGAGTGTTTGCACGTCGGCCGGCCTCGGAGCTTATCCGGTGCAGGGCAGGAACAGAGCCGGCCACGGACCCACTGTCGGTTACTTAAAATTGAAGGAAATGTAAGTGGTCCTTTTATTACTACTATACATAGTGTTTTTGTCAGCAACACTTTAAATGAAACCACAGTTTTAACTACTCTATAAAAGCCTAATACAATTATTTTTTTCCCAAAAATGAAAGTGTTTTTTTTAAACAATATGCATCATAAAATTATCCTTGTAAAGTAAAACGCCATTTGTCAAGAACGACGCACGCACACATAAACCTATGAAAGGGAATCTGCTGTATACGCCTCAATCCGAGTCGTAGGTATTGACGGCAATTTTTTTTACTTTATATGCTGTTGCACCTGTATACACTGGAGACTGTCGTGGCGCAAGCGTTTTATAGTATACGTACCGCGGGTTCGATTCCACTCGGAGGAATGGATTGTTTAATATTTTCATTGCATCATGCAGAATACATAATAGAAAAATAAAAAATAAAAACATCTTTAACTCTGAAGCATAGCATGTACTTACTATTTAACTAAGCAAATGTAAACAATACATTAAGTAATTGTAAACAGTACAATATATTACGTAAACGGAATGCTTAGTAAGTAATTTGTTTTGAGGCCAACTTTGCGCAGTGGATGTGTATCTGGGTTTAAGCGTGATGATTGTGCGTTCGATTTCCGATCATCCTCAAACATAATATATTAAAATCTCAAATCTGGGAGGCGAGCTGAGAACAGTGTATCTCAACACTAAATTCTCTTGACTATTATATGATTATTTTGCTATATATTTTCAGGTCTGAAGAAGAAGCCAAATTAGCCGAATATGACTTCCACACAGTAGAATCAATGGATGTGTGGGGATGTGAGACGGTGGTTACGTTACGTGATTCCATGAAAGTATGGAACAAAGCAGTTCAGTATTGGGTGGCAATGGTTGTGTATAAACGGTTCCCTGTAAAGGTTTTGAAGTGAGTTCATATTGCACGATTCAAATATATTATATAAATTACCATTCAATAGTCTATCAACCTATCAAGACCAAACCATTTTCATCACTCTATGTAATTCACGTTATACAGAAGGTTAAGCACGGAGAATCTCTAGTGTCAAAACACTCCATGCCCCATTTTCCACCAAATTCTGGAAGCATTGCTTGTTGAGTGGCGGAACTCAACGCCGCGCTTTGCCTCCACACCAGAGCAAATATATGAAAATATAAATTCAAATATTTTTTTCATTTCCTCGAGATCACCAGTTTTAACCCACAGCCAGTTGCGTTTAAGGTCACACACTTCTATGATTAGCGTGAACAACACACAAACAAACAAACAAAAAATTAAAAAATTAAAAATTTGCGTTCTATTAAAAATTGTCCCAACTATAGATTTTTTTATATAATCTAAATGTAGAGACAGCGATCATTTACAATTTTATTTTTAGTATGGATGTATGTTATTTTCAGGATTCATGCAGCACTTTTTGTGTCAGTGATATGGCACGGGTTCCATGCTGGATATTTCTTCTGCATTTACTTCTGCCCCTTCTACTTAATGGCTGAAGATATTTACTATAAATTATATTATAAAGATGCCACTGGCATGGTGAGACATTTTAATTTTGTATTTAGTTAAAATAAATATATTTTTATATTTAAAAAATTATAACAATAACAAAGATTATATTATGGTGGCAAATTAGCTTTTATGAGTAGTTTTATATGTGCTAGTGTAAGCCATTTGCAAAATAGAATATGAATCGGAAAATTTGAGTTCCATAAAATATTGATTTGTTTTATAAAAGTGTCCCTGTTTCGGGTGGTTAAACAATTAATTTTGTATGTAAAATATTATATATACCAAAGTCACAGATGTTTTAACATTTGAAACTTAGTGTTATGATGCTTCATGCTTCAGCCCTGTCTTGGCGGAACTCAACGCCGTGCTTTGCTTTATTACCAGAACAAGAAAATAAAAAATAATTAATCACTCAAACGGGAATCGAACCTATAACTGTCGCGTTTACAGACATTATGTGTCGCAGTGCAAAGATTTCACCTTTAAACTACTCCGCCAAATATTTATTGAACAAAAAACAGAATCAAAAGTAATGAAAATAGTAAGTGGGGAATAGAGTGTCTAGGTTCCCTCTGCCTATCCTGCTGTGTGCGGGATGCTGGTTTATTTTCAGAATAAAAAAAAAGAAGTTTTTTGTCTAAATTTACAAAATAGAAATCCATTATTTTTCAGAAAAAGAAAATAATAGGTTTCATCATGTGGTTCCTAAGATCACACTCTGAGTCGTATCAAGCCGCCGCCTTCCTTTTACTGACGTTTGATAGAATTTGGATTTACTATTCTTCTGTATACCACTATTGGTATGGTGTTTGGTTAATTCTCTTAATAATTGGCCTATTTGTAAATCAAGTGCACAGAACAATGCGACCTAAGAAAGTAAAAGAAGAGAAAAAGCAAGAGTCAAAATGATCATTTTATGTTTTTTATTTTTATTGCAATCAATGCTCATTAATTTCTAGGGGATTAGGACTGATAATATAAGTTAATATTAATTTATTTTTTGTATGTACTATGTAATTTTTTTTGTTATGGGGAGTTTATGGTTGGTTGCAGTAGTTTTAAAATGTTAAAACATTTTGAATAGGTACATTTGTTTTAACTTTTTGAGAATAAATATTGTATAGCGCTAATGTTAAATCACATGTTGCTGTTACTAGTTTAGCTATATTCTTTTCTAAACTTCGGTTGTCGGAACAGACGGACGGACAACAGAGTGATATCATAAGGGTTTTTTTTCTTGGAGGTATATAGCCCTAATCTTTACTGTTATATAAAAACATTAAACTATATTTGTCTCTAAGGCAATTTGTCATCTTCATTATTAAAAATATTTAAACTAATCGTAATATTTTTAATAATTATTGGGAAATGTACATTCAATTTTGCAGATGTCAAAAGACATAAGAAAACGCAAAGTTCTTATAAAGAAACACACTTTACAATGTATACATGTATTTATACCAATAATTAATGAAATTTTAATGGAAACTACCTATGTAAAATACAAAATTTAAATTTCAAATTAAACAATGTCAATTTAAAATAATTATAGCTTAAGCATTTATAATTAGATGTTAATTTATTGGGATAGAGATTATAAATATACAGATAATTAATATTGAGACTTGAAGTCGACAACTCAAGAGAAAACTATTTGGTTTGTTTTTATTTTTCAATATCTGGTTAAGGTCATTGTGGCAGCAAAACAACGTTTAACTGTAAACGCGACGGTTGTAGGTTCAATTTCTACTCGTGGGAATTAATATTACTTGAAAAATTACTCACACTCTATTTTTTATATACTTTCTATTTTTTTATGTAGCTTTAATTTTTTCTAGAAAAAAAAAACTGGGTACTGCCACTGTTATATTTATAGTCAATAATCAATTTATATGTTAAAAATTGCATTTTGTTGTATTTTAATTTATTTTTAAAAAGTTTATATTGTTTAATTAGTATTTTTTGGGATCTGAATTAATATAATAATTAGTAAAATGTTTTCGTTTTATTTCTTGACACTGTTCTTTATCTATTACTAGAGACTTTGTTCGCTTAAACTTATTTTTATAGTATAGCCAAAGGATAATTTTGTTTTAAAAAATATATTTTTTATAAAATAAAAAGTATCTGGTGCCCTTTCTAATACATCTAAGAATATGCGTACAAAATAAAATGTTGATTTACATAGTAGGCGAAACATGTTGATTAGTAAGGTTTTGGAGGTACGCGCGTACGGAACGACTATTTTAAGTGGCATAGCGGCGAAGACTGATGGTCGCCCAAATTAATTTATGGATTTTTCGTATTTTTTATTATCTTCTTTTCGTAATGCAAGTTTCGAAAAGTTTAATTTAAATGTTACCACAACTCGTCGACAGTGATGTACAGTTGCACACTACACTAACAAGGCATAACTTTATGACTCTTTTCTCCGCATGCCAAATATTTTCTTAAATATCGCAAGTCATACACAAGGGTCACGTTAAAAAAAAATACAGTATATAAAATAAAATATTTAATTGTAATAATAAATATATATCAACAACTGTCATAAAGGTATTTGTGTTAAAGCATATTATAATTAATATATTTACTTATAAATTAGTTCAGTATCACGGTCCGGATGTAGAGTTGTATCAGGTACGTCAATGTCACTGTCATACTGGAATAAAAAACATATTAAGCCTATAACATACTCTATGCAATTACATATACACATTTTTCTATGGAACTATTAAAAAAGCGATTTGACAGTTCAAATAAAAAAACATATTTTTTTAATTTTTTTGTCATTAAATCTGTGACTAAAAATATTTTGATTGGGCAAGCTAATCAACTGTACTGCTTGTACACAAAAAAATTAAATAACAAATAAAGCGCCTAGAAGACAATGTTTAAATAAATAATATTAAAATATGTCACATATTACATAGTAATTTAATTTTTTATATATATTTTTTTGTTTAAATACGTGATAGGAAATAATCCTAGTCACTTTATAGCAAATTTATTGTTCTCTACTACAGCCTATGGCAAAAAAAATTGCAATTATAAGCATGAGTTCTAATAATCATGTTGTTTATTTATACAGTTAATGCTAGAAAGTGTGATTTTATACAATGTGCTTATTGTACATGCTATTATTAATGTAAAAGAGATTCAGATCTAAACTTAGCTAAGTATTTAAGAGTAAAAAAAGTGAGTAACAAATATAGTACAATATAATAGCAACTTAAAAGTAATAATATAGATTATATATTTAAAAAAAAATCTCTGTATATCTACAAAACCGTTCAACCAATGTTAAGTATTTTTTTATAAAAGCCTCTGTGCTATTTCAAAATAACGATCCAAGATGGCGTAAAACTTTTGGGGTGGTGTAATTACAATTTTTCATTAATCAAGAGAAAAATTAGAAGGTTTAGTTAATTTGTTATTTGAATATAATTAGTTTTAGTAAATATAAACAGTTTGGGAAAAAAGAACTTGTTACTGGCGTCATTTTGAATCATTTAACATGAGTATTCGATTAGTAAGCAAAGGGATATTATCTTAAAAATAGAATTATATAAAATTAAAGAAATAATTGCGAAGCCTTAACCAAAAGAAAACTGATTTGTTACATTTAGATATTATTTTGCTCATACACAAGGGTGCATTTTGGAAAAATATACATGCAAGGCAATAAACAGTGTCTGCTTCTAGGTATCTATTTACCTAAAGTTCCAGCCATAAGGCTTCCTTGAGGTAGCTCCGCTATGATAATTGCTTGGTTTAGGGTTAGACTGGGAAGATCTAACGTCAGCTCTTGCATTAGAGGCGTAGGACGAGTAATTCGGATTCTCCATAATAGGTCTGGTATTCAAGAAACTATTCAGACCGCCACTTTTGGACAAATTTCCGAGAATATTTCCGAATATGCTCGATAAGCCGTTGGAGCCCTGTCCACTTTGACCTCCTTGTCCGGGTTGACCGTTGGCGAAATTGTTTAATGTGTTGAATATGCTATCTAATGGGCTTTTGCCGTTTCCAGTGCCACCGGAGCTGGAGCCGCCATAGGGGGAACTACCCCCTCTGTTCGATGAGCCACCATATGGGGAAGTACCGCCATAAGGAGAGCCCCCATTAGAGGAGCTACCTCCGTATGGCGAACCGCCATAAGGTGAGCTGCCGCCGTTATAAGAATTGCCCCCATAAGGTGATCCACCGTAAGGTGAGCCACCATTAGATGAACTGCCCCCATAAGGTGATCCACCGTATGGTGAACCCCCATGGTTAGAATTTCCACCGTAAGGGGAGCCCCCATGGGAGGAACCACCACCATAAGGTGATCCGCCTCCGAAATTAGTATTATCGTAAGGAGATCCACTATGAGTATTGGGTGGTGGGGCCGGGGCAGGATAGTTGGGAGCAGAATCAAAGTCTCGTGTGGGACTTTGTGGTTTTGGAAAAGATGGCTTCGCTGGTTCGGAGTGAGAACCTGAAAAAAAGAAAAAATTTTTCAGAGAGAAACAATAAATCAATCACTTAAAGATTCACTTTTATAAAGATTTTTTTATAACATTTGAAAGATTACATTACCTTCAACTAGCGACTTCTTCTTGCATGTCGGATAGGTCCCACAGTCAGACGATCTACCAAAACTGCATGGATCTTCAGCTAGCACGCACACTTCGCTGTTAAGACATCCTATGTCTTTACACGTCCTGCCATATTCTGTAAAAATATTATTCGTAAAACTAAGTTACATTGCTATTTATTATAAGCAGGCAAAAACCTAATTGTTTATAAGTATATTTTTTTAATACATTCGCCATCTTTTTCGATAAATACTTGAAAGATAAAGTAAAATGGGAATATTTTAACATTACCGCCACAATCGAATTTTTTAATGTACACTACCAATTGATATACCTGGCTGGCAATAACACCCAGAATAAATCAAAATCAGCTTCACGCTGTATCCCACATACAGCAGGGTAGGCAGAGGGTAGTATTAAGACACTCCGTTCCCCACTTTCTGCCGATTTCTGGAGGCATTGCGTGCTAAGTGGCAGAACTCAACGTCTCGCTTTGCCTCGACACCAGAGCGAAGAAAGAAAAATATAAATTTAATTAAATATTTCATCTCCTCGAGTGGGGATCGAACCCACAA
>DWAP01001357.1:0-16082 GCA_018230625.1 Heliconius eleuchia
TAAGTAAATATTTCATCTCCTCGAGTGGGGATCGAACCCATAACCAGTCGGTTTTTTAAGTCACACTTTGTGCCACTGCGCCACGATTGGCCTTACTAAAAGAGAAGGTAAAATAATAGTTAATTATATAATTTTGTCCCATACTAAAATAATAATTAATGTGACATCCGTTCCATGGTCAGATTACAATCAAATATTTAAATTTGTGAAACATTGCGTAAAGTTACCGCTTTCAAGAAAAATGCAAGAATTATGCAAATCAGTATCAGTTAATATTAAAGAAATTATGGTACAAAAGATTGTTATAAATGTATAGCAAAAATGCTTTCCATTTTACACCAGATAAGAAAACAAAAAGTGATTTGCCGTTTAAAAAGTTATGATATATGTAAGCGAAATGGGCAACGCCGCGTTGACTTCTGCGACTCAAATAGTAATGTCTCGAACATAGGACGGAAAGTGGAGAATTTTCGGCTTATTCTGTTCTAAGAATGTTGGTGAATTAAGTAAACGTGAAACTTGATATCATATTTCTCTAATTAAAAGCAATGGTATCTTTACTTTAAACTATTCCATCCAATTTCCAGAAAGACTCCATATTAAAAATGTTCAAGAATGTATGAAAAATAACATAAAAAGATAATTACAGTCTATTAGCAGTAGTGTAAAATATCCTTTAAAAGCAATTTATAATTTGATCGTTCTAGAACTACGAGTATGTCACATAAGATCCAGCACATTTTAAATTTTATAACGAGCAATAAATACGTCTTCGGGCTAATTGGATTAACGTATTCTAAGAAATATAGGTTACCTAACGCTGCTTTCTAGGAATACCACTGTGAGAGGCTTGCACGTAACTTAGTCTCTATGCAAGTTTTCTAATACATATATTATAAACTTAATAATCTATTGTACGATAAAGTGTTATGTAACCTAGACTACTAAGGTGTAATTTATAAGATGATTTAAATGTGTATTTTATAAGATTTGGGAGTGAAGTGAATGTACTGATTGATTCTTTCTTGTACTAGTCTTAAAGTAAAATACAACATTTAATAGGAGTTAATTTATTTCATTTAGCTTCACACTGTACCCGCAAACCCGCATATAACACAGGATAAGCAGAGGGATCATAGTGTTAAGGCACTCTATAACCCTTCCTTCCAAATTAAAAGTAGGGAAATTATTAGTAAACACACCAGATGTCGAATGCTTTCACTGCAATATGAAATTCCGTGATAGTAATGTATGATGCAAAATGTGTGACGTAGTTTAGTTTCATATAATAATCGCATCGACTAACAGGCAAATGTCACATTAAACTCGTCGTGTCATCATGACTCGCTTAAATAAATGGTCTTCGCCAACTGACGGATAATATCGCAAATGCACAGAAAGTGGAGAACGACGGTAAACTATATCACCAATAATATGTTTTTATTATTGTTTTAATTTATTATATATATTACATATTTGCTTAAAATACGTCATAAGACAATGCGGCGATAAGTTTCACCACTCCGACACAACACAAAATGTCTCGAATTTGGTCGAAAATTGGTGAATTACCTTACTAGGCTTTTTATGCGGAATAGACCGTCAAATTGTTTTTTTTATAAATATAAAAAAAAAAATTTTATCTACCATATTATTTTAAAAACGATGACTAATTACCTAAATATTACAAGGTAAACTGGTTATATTTATCATTTTCTTATCTAAATCTGAAACTAACTCGTACAATTCATGTTTGTATAATTGCATACTGCGTATTAACGCATTAATTTATTAATATTAGTGATTAAACGAAGAATTGATAAAATAACAACAACATGCTTGAAATTATAATAATTATTATTATTCTAAAACTATTGCGTTGCCGGGTGACTGACCGACAACTCACAGACAAAAGCACTGTACTTAAAAAATTGAAATCTAATGAACAGAGAGGGGATCGCAAAATGAAAATTTAATGAAAATCTTAGGAGAACGGGATAAACGGGATTTTCCATTTTACAAACACGTAAATAATGTTGCGGGTCTGCCTCTGCTTTATGTCGATCAAATGACAGAATGAGACATTCAGTTGACGGTAAACGTCTTGTCTAAAACTGTGGTAGTAAATTTTGTTAGATATTAAACATATTAAATAGATTTATTAGAGTGTAATTCTGTTTAGACATATTTTTAAACCTTAGTTACAATTGTTCGTGACCACATAGATAAGAAGACATTCATAGAAAAGTAATTTCTACTTTGAGTATTTAAGGATTTTTGAGCAAAAGTAAAATCGACTGGTTGTAGGTTCGATCCCCACTCTTCGCTCCGGCACCAAGGCCGGTGATACTTAACATAAATTTGTAAAATAGGCTGGTATTTGTTAATAGATACCGAAACCAAAACTCCACGTCCTAAAAAGTACAACACCCATTCTTCTAAGTTTCTATAAGTAATGATAAAAATATATTACTCTTAGAAACAAACACTTTAATATCCTCAGATCATTTTATCATTATTAGATAATTATGAAAAAAATAAATAGAGCGTAAAAACGAGAGCGGAATGTAAATAATCCTTTTATGTAATTATATTTCAGTTTCAGCATAACGTATCTATATCGAACTACTTATAAGGGCGTTGCACTAAACAGTGGTAAGTTCATAACTCATCAGCTCGGTTATTCACGTGCAAATGGTAGTAACATGAAATATACAAATTAACTACTGTTATGTATGTAGACGTTTTTACATAACAATATAAATCTTGGTTTGATATAATCTCTAATTTATTCTTTCAAAGCGAAAAACTAATAACATGCTCTGGTTTTAATAAATAAATTAAATTATTTTTTTATAAAAAATATTTTTATCAAAACTCATTTTAAAATAAAATATAAGTACTTACAACTTATGTTATGTTTACCATTGACAATTAGTGATTAGTTTACTACATAAATTGTCAACTTTCTAAAATAATGTGCTGGATAGGATAGGTCACTTTAGGCTTCGGAGGCCTCATATTTATCTGCTACATGAGAGCCTTATCTTGTTTACAAGTTATTTTTTCATATAAATATCAGTGTCGGTTTCTTTGTTCACTTTAAATGTAGTAAAGAGTATTTTGTACTATTTTATATCGACTTTAGTAATATAGGTATCACATTATTTTTTATGTATGCCGCATAGGTCTGGCTGGGCAGAAAGAACCGAGTGTCATAACACTACATTCTCAGCTTTCCGTTTAAATTCGAGTGTATGTTGAGTACTCTACAATTAATATAAACATTAATGTAATACTTTTTTTTATAAATCACGCAATTTTTACTTAAAATTCCTCTCATCGTACGAAAACCAAAATTGTACACGCAAAGTTGTAATTGTTGTACAATCACACGCCGATAGCCCATCAATGTCTTTGAGTTCTGCGAAATCGATCGACGAGGTCGTTTACCTCAGCTTTGCTATGACACTTGTCCACTCAAGTCCAAAAAATATTCTGATCCTCATTTATTTAATAATATGTATTGAGGCACTCGTGACGCAGCGGCACAAGCATGCGACTATAAACGGGGCAGGTTGCAGGTTCAATTGTCACTCGAGGAATAAAATATTTAATATTTCAATTTTTTCGCTTTAGTAAAAATACAATGCGCGGCGTTGAGTTCCACCGCTCAACACGCATTGGCTCCATAATTCGGTGTAAAGTGGAGAACAAAAGTGTTTTAATTGGAACGGAGAGTCTTAACACTAAGTTCCCAGGTTCCCACTGCCTATTTTGCTAATTGCAAGATACAGTGTGTAGATAAAAAAAGCGTACAAACGCGACAGCTATGACTTCAATTTCCACATAGAGGAGTATGAATTTATTTTATTTCCTCATAAGAAAAAAATAAACTACACAAGTTAATTTTGTAGTCATAAACATCGCTATTAGTCATTAAGTATTAAACAGATATAAAATTATTTTAAATGCGTATGGCTTTAAATCGACCATTGTGAATTTGATGCCCGTCCGATGGAGAAGTGAATTATTTAATATTTAGTTTTTCTCACTCTGGTAACAAGGCAAAGCGAAGTGTTAAGTTCCACCACTCGACACTCAATGCACATAATTATTAAAGTAGGGAACAGAGTACCTACTAGATATACATTTACAGGTGAAGTTGAAAAAAAATCTTTTTTAGGTCACAAATGTACTTGTGTGCTTATATCGTGTACAACGCGGAACTTCTCAATTCCATAAACTCCGATTTTATTTATGTGAGCTACCTATTCCGAGTGTTTAAAAATGAGATAAATAATACAAGTTATGTTTTATAAGTTAATTCATTCGTAATAACCAGAAGATACACTTAAAGAATAGTTACGATTTATTTATTTTACTGCCACATCATTATTAGGTACACAAAAATAAATAATAGCCGTTTCTCCATATGTAAACAAGATTTAATGACTTGTATAATAGAAAAAACTTTAAAAATGAACTACACCTTGATAGTGGGTACACTTGAAATGTTTTTAACTAACGTCGTCTCTAAGTATACGTTTCATTAATATGGACGTAATAGATTCAAAATTATAGATAATATTGTATATACATAAATTTCTTATTGTAAAAAAAGCAAAGATCCTTCACGCGTTTTCCCGCAAAGGGAACCTAATGAGACACTTGGTTCTGCACATTCTAATTTAACAGGCAATGATTAAGTCGCGGAACCTAATTTTGTGTTTTGTTTTACCATACGGAGAAAATCCATTCCCCTGTGTAGGAACCAAACCCGCAACCATTGCGTTTCCAGTCCGCCCTGCTCTGTCACAGTGGGCCACGATGACCTCAACAAATATCAGCGGTATTTAGATCCAAGCAGATACCTATCCACATTATGGTAGCGTTGTCAATTAAAACGACCTTACTGCTTGCGTTAATAGCTGCATAGTTACTAGGTAGTTACAATCTAGGCAAAATTTTAACTACTATAATAAGGAAGTTATTAGGAAAATGTTGTAGTCAGGGTTTTCATTTTTAATATGAATAATATGTTATATATTTTTTTAATGGATACATTTTATTGTCTAGTAGTCATTATTGTCTAGTATAATGCGTTTAAAAAAAAGCTTTACGCTATATTCCGCAACTTAGTGTTAAAACATTCTGTTTCCCACTTTCTGTCGCGCTTCGCGTCACAACAATGAATTTGTTACTTTTATAGATATTGTTTATAAAAAATTAAATCAGCTTCACGCGTTATCTCGCACACAGCAGGGTAGGCAAAGGGAACCTACTGTTAAAACTCTCCGTTCCCCACTTCCCGCCGAATGATGGTGGCATTGCAAGTTGAGTTGCGGAACACAACGACGCCCTTTGCCTTGACACCAGAGCGAAGAAACAGAAATATAAATTTAAATAAATATTTCATTTCCTCGAGTGGGATCAAACCCACAACCAGTCGCGTTTACAGTGGCCTCATATTGTTATTAGATAAGCGAAATCAAGTTAACTATAATAAAATATTCGTATCGAACATTTATTTACGTATAATAACTATGTTTCAAATCTGAAGTGAATTCGGACCGCACAGATAAGTACCGCCAATCAACAGATAAGTGGAGTGAATTGTCACCTAGATTTCAACTTAACATTTCATTAGAGGCTTGTTACCAAGGAAATAAATGAGTGATCGTCAATCAAATTATATACTTTTTCTGAATTGATAGTTTTTTTTTATAATCGAATAGTAGGAAAACATAGTCGTTATAAAAAGCAATAACTCGAGATGTACCAATTAATAATATTTTTTTTCGATTACCTTACTTACGATTGAATGTGTTATTTGCATATTTAGAAATAGAATTTTTTTATTCAAAACCGTTTGAAAATCTAGCTACGTTCATAGTTGATACAATTTCTGTAAAAAAAGAATATTTTAATGTATTTTCTATTATATTATGCTTAATATAAAAAAATCTTCGAAATTGTTAAAGGTATTATGTCAGAAGGCAGTAATTTACTATTTGAGGAATAAATAAATTTAAAAAATTATAAATTACATATAAATAAAAGCAACTATAAGTTTTTCCGCCCGTTTTTTTAACACAACTGGATATTTTAACGATTAGCCACTTGGGATCATTTTTATGTTAAATATTAAATGAACTCGAAAATGCTTGTAAAAGCATTTTTTTTCTTCATGCTGTATCCCGCACTAGTACACAGCAGGGTTGGCAGCGGGAACCTATAGGTAAGATACTGCGTTCCAGATTTTTCACCGAATTTTTTAAGCGGAAATATTTTTATTTTAAACATGCTTAATACCATATTTAAGTTAAGAATAAGCCAACTATTTATTTAAACATATTTATAACTAAATTTATACATCACTTTAAAAAAACCTATAACACTACAAAAATCCATTAAAGCAACAGAAGTAACAATATTACATAAAGAACACGTTTCACGTTACAGATATGATGGATATCGGCGACGAGAGCGCGACCGGTTTCTTGTCTCAATACCAAGCTTTACGTATATCATTATAAGAATAAGGTAATTTACCGTTGTGTACGCTTGCTGGTGGCTAAGGCACATTGCTAATTTTTACTCGCCAATATGACAAATGTAGGTCTAGTTCTTTTACGGTTTCATCATTTTATATGATGTTGATAGTAAAGCGACGTTTGCGGGTTTGATTCCTATTTGTGTAATTAATTATTGTCAATTCTTGCATATGGTAAAAAGGCAAAACGCAGCATTTAGTTCCTGTGCAATGTCTCGAAATTCGAGCTGCAAATGGGGAATGGAGTGTCTTAACAATAACTTAACTCTACCTATGCGGGTATGTATACAACGCAAAGATAAGAAAATAAATCTATATATATAATCAAAAAAATCTTATATTTTATCATTATGGAAAGGAGAAGACAGTCAAGTCACAATTGAGATTTAAAATAATCCATGCGATGATTTTTTAGATATATACATATATTATTAAGTATTATGTTGAAATTAGTTTTCGAAACGTGGACTTTTATATATAGATAATCAGTTTAATCATGATTAAGATATTGGCCAACTAATAAAAATATCAGAAAAAATTAAAGAACGTATGTTCCTATAATAAGCGATCCTTAACCACACATTCCGTATATTATAATTTTACTACTTATTTACTAAAATGATGATCTCCATCGATCATATCTATTTAAAGTTATAAGATCAAATGGAACGCAGTGACAAAAGTAGTAAAACAAGCTTTAAATGTCGCATGTAATAACATAAAGAAAATTTATTCGACACTTACTTCATGGTGAACTAAAAGATAATAAATAATACAAAGTGCAGTAAAACACAATATAATATTTGTTTATAATTATTATATTACTTGGAACGCCAAATATTGCACAAGTTATGGCGGGTGAGGGAAACGAGTAAACAATAGTGCATTTGTATTATGATTTACCACAAAAGATTTCTGTTACACCGAAATTTATTACGTTATAACATATCTAAATAAATTCGCAGTTCAGCTTCACAATGCGTCTTTCATAAAGTAAGATAGGCATAAGGAATGGAGGAAGGGATGGACACTGCATTCCCCCCTTGCCGCGCTTTGATATTAGAGCAAGGAATTAAAGACAATTCATTAACCCGAGTGGAGATTGAACCCGTCCCATTTACAATCACACGCTGTGCCACTGCGACACGACCGCCTCACAAATAATAGTAAAGAGTAATAAAGATTTAACAACGTCGACGTTAATATTTTACGGTGTACTATATAAAGTAATAAACCATGTCTCCGGCAGCTAAGTATTCTAACGACGGAATTTTAAAGCTGCGAATAGTTGGAGCTGTAAAAGTTCGCGGAGTTAAGCGACATGCGATGTATCGTGCCGGAGCGGTATGACGTTAAGCGTTGTGTGCAAAACTCGGATAAAACTGCGTTCTGTTAATCACATTTCTTTAACAGACGCTGTAGTGTCTAAAGACGTATAAGAAACAGTAAAAATTTTTGGTTAGTATCATTTATCTCAGCTGAAAGTTAGGTTTTTTTTTTCAATAGAATATTATTTATGTTTTGTTTGTCATCTAGACATTTGTTGGTAACTATATAAAGAAATTTTATCAGAAACTACTATTTCAGTAAAATATTAAGAAACAAGTTAAAATATTAAAAATACGGAGGAAACCAAAACTCCAAAAATAAGTGAATTAAACAAGGCCTAAACTTACACAAATATGTGAATGAAGAAGCGCAAATAAAAAAAACAATTTCAATTCCATCCAAAAAAAAAAGCGCGACACACCGAAATCGTTAAAATCGACCCTGAACAAATTGAGGAATCCCGAACGATCCGAGACAATTATATTAGAGACAGATAATAAATAATTTTAGTGTTGGATAGTGGCCAAAGTAACGCCACAGCTTTCGTTATCATCACCGCTAAATCAGGAGCTAGACGCGTTCCAAATCTACCAAGTTGGAACTTACTACGGTTGAAGCTCGCCTGGATGTGTCCCAAAAGTCACACCATGAAATTAAATCACCATTATAAACGACGGTGACTGCGGCTTCAATGACAAATTCTTCGCACATTAACATTGCTGTCATCGTATAATTGGTTTGGTTTTGAAAATAAAATTATAATAAAAAAGAAACATGTTATCAAGACTATTTTAAAATTCTTAGGATGCTTTCACATAGAAACTATAATATTACGTTTATATAATAATAAAAATAAAAAATGTAAATCTTATTTCGAAAAGCACTATCTTAAGTGCTACACGTACAAAAGATGATTAGAGCGAACGAAGCGAACCATAGTGAAATCTTACAAATAAATAAAAAAAATGAGCTAAAACCAAAAATTACATCCAAAATAGACACATTCAAAACAGTACGGTGTGACAGACGCCCAGCAATAATACAGTACAAAACATAAAGCGTATTGGTCTCGCGGGCCGCCAGCAGTAAACCGCGTTTTGTACGATAACGGCGCCAACTACAAAGACTCGCGTTAAATTTAACTGCACGATGAATCGATCGCTTTGAATTGCATTTGCGTTTGCGTTTCATTTTGTTTAGCTTGTTTGTCTTACTTGGGTTTTAGGCGATGACCAAAACTGTGGCAAACAATAACATCGACGACGGACGGATTGGTGTATTTGGCGGTTGATTCTGAGAAAATTTAAGCGAGCAAATTAGATACATAAGATTCAGATGGTTCTAATATACTAACTTTCAGCCGCGGTCTCGTACGTTCTAAGACCGAGGTAAGTATTAACGTGACGAAACAAAATATCACCCATATCGTTGCTTGACAATTGTACTAAAAAGAAAATTTTTCAAATCAAACCAGTAGTTCCGGAGATAAGCGCGTTTAGCCAAACACACTCTACAGCATTACAATATTAGCAAGGAAGCATAAAAGATTATAATGGAATAAAATTTTCGTATATTCATATTTAAGCTTTACAGATTACGTCAATTTCTATAAGCGTAATGTCAAACTATTTGTATCCGTGACAAGAGTGTTATATGCTGTAATTAATTTTCAAAAAATAAAGCGGATGTCATTTATAAAAATAAATATTATTATTAATATTTAACCTATTTATATTATATTTTTTTATTGTCTAAGTTTAGTGCATTTAGTATGCTACATAAAGTTTATCTGACACAATTGAATAGTTAAAATTATGTCTATTGAACAAAATGATTGCTAATAACTTGTATATCTCAATATATCGTATATCTCAATATAAACAATATAATTATTATACTACCAAACAGGACCTCAACACACTTGAATTGAATCTGAAATTAGAATCATCGTAATTTAATCTGTTCACAGTACTACCAATTCCTCACATTTTGACACAAAATTAATGTTATTATCAACATGCACTTCATCTGTGATACAAAACAGCGATAGTATAAACGTCTATAGACAAGTCTAGAGATTTATATTAAAATAATATTAAGAAATGCTGTTGTAAATTAAAAAGTTATTTAACTATTATTAATAAATATGTCAATTTACAGCAATTACAAATACTCTGAGGCAAGTCGTAGCGCTGGGACACAAAGTGAGAGTAAACGTGACTGTGTTGTGGGTTCGATCCCCACTCGGGGATATGAAACGTTTAATTAAATTTATACATATTTCCATTGCTTTGCTCTGGTGTCGAGGCAAAGCGCGGCATTGGGTTCTGTCACTCAACACACAGTGCCGCGAGGATTTGGCAGAAAGTGGGGAACGGAGTGAACTTAACATCATGTTCCCTTTGCCTACTTTGCCGTGTGCGGAATACAGCGTGAAGCTAATTTATTTATTTTAATTTAAAAATATTCATGAACACGGAGTACTTCTTCCTGGTACTTGTGACACAAATTTAGGCTTCTACAGCTGTAACACTAAGTACTCCTAGGCCAGTTGGACAAAATCTCACCAAATATGGGCTTTTATACAATTTAAATCAAAGCACAGTGTTGCCATAAGGAGTTAATACATATACTAATAATGATGGGTACATACTCGTATAACAAGCTAACAACATGATAAAACAGCGATAGTACCAACATTCGTAATACTCCAGCGATTACCGACATGGCGAAGGCAACAAAAGGGCCAATGGCCATTAGCACTTATTAAGAACACAATGTAAGCGGTGTGGGGTATCCGATTACTGACGTGCCACCGTCCGCCGCCTCACTCCACCGCGATTGAATGCACTGAGGTCATACTCAAATACATGCTTTCCATCATAAGTTTCATATAACCACATCATGACAACTATAGTATAATCTGTTGAAAGTATTACTTATTATATTTTACTTTGGGATAGGCTAAAAACAAATAGCACAGAACAAAGTGATTTATTAATAAAATCTTCTTTGAGAAACATAAATGTGTATATTTTTCAATAAAACAATTAACTTCATACATTTTTCTCAATAATTTTTACAAACAAATTTCGTCTAGTTTAAAATTTTATTAAAAATCTAAATCGTGTACCATACACATTCTTCTATTGGCCGAAGTAACTCAGACCACAATAGTGGGATTCGTTAAAACGATTTGTGTGATAGCTTTATATTTTTCTATAAATGGACTATTCATCACACAAAAATACTATCTGAATTTGAACCAGTAATTCGTGAGATCAGCGCGTTTAACCAAACAAACTCTTGAACTTTATAAAATATACAGTATATGGTGTAAATAGATATATAATCTTGAATACTTAAATCTCAAGCATAAAGCACTCACGTACAAACTGAGAGCCTTAACCTTAAAGTATACTATTACAGTTGCCTTTCAAGAACATGCCTTACCACAAACTATATACAAGTACCTATAGAGTAATTAAGATTATTTTCTTCATTATTTTCTACATTTCTTTTTATTTTCAGCTTCACGCTGTATCCCATATAAAGAAGGGCAGAAAGGCAGAAAGAGACTAGTGATAGAGACACTTCATTCCCCATTCGCCCAGTTATCGAGACATTGCTAATAGTGTCAAATCTCACCGCCGCGCTTTATCTTGTTACCAAAGAGAAATAAAAATATTTTTTTCTCGGAGTGGTAGTCGAACCCACAATCGTCAAGTTTACAGTTAGGCAATGTGCCCTGCGCCACGACGTCAGTCTCAATAAACGGCAATAATTAAGACCGTAATTAAGACAGTAACGTTCCTAGTAAGCATATCATTTCATATTTCACGCTATAGTGGTCGACTAACACGTTCTTATTGAATAAAACGCAGTGATTATGGATACAAATCTTATTTAAAGAGATGTCTTTATGTATATTATTTATATTAATAAAAAATCGTTTTGAAGGGATGATATTAGTTATTTAATCTTTGCAATCAGTGAAAAATATAATTTCTAATTTATGACGGTTTTATTTGCGTCTACATATGTGCCTACTAAATTATAATGATAATTATAAAATATGTGTATTTTAGTCTTACTGCAGCTGTACGCAGTAGTTTATTTCGATCGATAGCTTTATTTCGATCTTGTAAATTATTCTAATGTTTTTCATACAAACGTCAGACTAGTAGACAAGCGCGAAGAAGTGATCGTAATATTTTCTTTTGCTAAATGTACAAAACTTAAGAAACTATATACCTAGTATAAAGCGCTATGGCATCACTATAGGTTCTGTTTCACTGCTCTTTTTTCTTTCTTTTTACTCCCTCATCATCTTTATACCAAAAATAACAATAAAATATCACAAAAAACTTGAACAAAACTGAATATTTAACTCCAAAAATCTCATAGATTAACCAGTTATAAACCTTTTAATCAAAGTTAACCAACAAGTCACCAGTGTCTGCGAGGCGTGAAGGGCATCACGGAAGCGCTCGCCACAGCGCACGGAGCACTAACTAGACGATTATACCGTTTCACACGACATATTGTACAAAGTACAAACTAGGGCTTTTGTCCGCGCGCGTTATATGATAGCTACGCAAGAGAAAAGTTATACCTTTTACTATTAAATGTGTTATTTTTATTCAAATTTATATTGGTATCCACGGTTGTAGTTTGCAACTATGATATACACTGAACTTTTCTTTTGATTTTTTCCCGCACATAGTAGAGTAAGCAGAGGGAACCTGGGAACCTAGTATTTAAACACTCCGTTCTTCATTCAGACGCTACCGTTTGTAATTTTTCGCCAAATTATTGAAGCATAGCGTGTTGAGTGCGGCGGAACTCATGCCGCACTTTACACCCAATACATATGTGCCTACTAAATTATATGAAAATATTAAATATTTTATTCCATCGAGTGGAAATCGAAGCCACACTTACAATCGCATTTACAATCGTACGCTTCTGCTCCTGCGCCACGACGGCCTTTTATATTATATTGAAAGTGTAAAATTATAAATTATAATATGTTAATCATTTAATACTAAAAATATTAAATTATAATTTTACTTTTTGACTAAACAAATGTTTTCATAGCTTTGTTACATTTTTGTTGTATTAAAAAAAAGGTTAATATCAACTGAAGAAAAAAAATGTAAAATACAAATAATTAATCATGAAGCTGTGTTCTTTATCTATTGCTATACTTCACAAAGAAAATGATTTAACAGGCAGCAAGCTATTAATTTTAAAGTGTTAAGACATTCCAATCTACACACCCCAATTTCTAGAGATGCTGTATGATGAGTAGTAAAACCTAACCTAATCTTAATCCTTATTGAATTGTTTCATCACTTACAATGAGAAACAGTCCCATTGGATCACAATGTGAGCATTTGACTATAAAAACGATGTTAGTGGGTATTATTCTCACTAGAAAAAAATAGTTTTAAATCTCTGCTCGGGTGACAAGAACAAACTATGATGACATAAGAGTTCTGCCACATGTAAAGTCTTAAATATATTGTGTTATATGCAGATTCACGTTGTACCCCTCACACATCAAGGTAGGCAGAGGGAACCTAGTGTTAAGACACTCTTTTCCCCACTTTTTGCCGATTTTTTCCCGGAATTGAATATCAAGTGGCAGACTTCACAACTGTTGCGTTACAGTTAACCCTTGTGCCCGTGAGCTAAAACGGTGTCAGTGTATTTCTTTATCTGTTAACATATATGCATGAGATAGATAAAAAGAAAATGTTATCTTACTAGACTTCTATTATTGATATAAATCTTAAAACCATATTAAATTGATTATACCTAGTTGATATATTCATTAAAAGCAAAACTCAAATATATCAATGGTTCCTATTTATAAATGGACATGTCAAAAGAGAAGTTTTACAAGAGAACAGAATTGGAACTGAAAGTTCATCTTACTAGTAAAAAAATTGTAAATGTATACAATATGTCTATGTTTATAAGTTTATTTTAAGTTTTTAAGACCAGGATGTTTTATTCCATTACCCTGTTCCTTCTATTTTGTTATGTATGTAAAATAAATCTGTTAATGTTGTTATAAAATGTACATGAAAAATTACAAAATTTTAATATTTTATGATACTTTATATTAGGACATTATCTATGTTATTATTTCCTATATGTTATTTTACTCATTCCCCCAAACAGAAGTCCAACCTATTACATCTACAGTTGGACTGTTGTGCTGCCATGCCAGGACAGACTCAAATATAAATTAAATAGAGGTATTTTTTATGAACTTAATTATATCTCTTACTTATTTGATCAACTACGTAACTTGAATCCACTAAAAATGGATAATTAAAAGCAGTACAGTACAGCAAACCTGTGACAAAATAGGAAATGAAAGCTTAATGTCAAGACACTCCATTATCCATATACTATCAGGAATAATGGTGTTGAGTGAAGATTTTGCCAATAACAATTGCATTAACATTTACTCTTTCACTACTCCACAACAGCCTCACATGATAATTATTTAATTATAAATAATACCAATTACCAAGTAATAGAAAATTTTTAAAACATTAACTCAGCAAAATTAATTAAGTCCTGATACTTACTTAAGTATAAAAGTCATTATTTTAAACTGTAATACTGTTTGATTTAGAGCTTGTTTATGATAATAGTTGTTTACTGATAACATGGCTGGTTAGATTAAACTTTAGAGACATCCTGTCCCTTTACTTTAATAAATGTTGTAACTGAAACTTATTGGCCCGCTAGCCACCTCTTTGTCACTCAAGTTATGTACTGACCTAATCTACTTACATCCTTTGATAAATGTAACAATAAAACAAATTATTTGGGCGTCAACATATTAATAGACAATCTGCCGCCAGTATTGTCAAATAATCATCTCAAATGTAAACAATGCCTAATGTTTTCTAAAATAAATAAAAATGATGTCACCATAGGCGCTAGAGCGGCGGCCTACGCGCCTTATGTCAGTCAATCTAAGAGGGCGGCCTCCAATTGCCTGTGGACGACCTCTGACCCGACACTACTCTATGCATCTAGTATTTCGTAATAGGTCACCATCAAAACAATAATCCGCGGCACACTTTCCATCGCCGTGGTCCGTGGGGAGTGACACAACATCATGTACTCTGCTATTTCTAACACTATCTCGCTTGCACTCATGGCGATAACATTAAAATGTGCGAGACAAAAAATCTGTCAAAACTTTTGAAACTATTTACACGCATCAAAAGTAGCTGTTGCTTAGAAAAATACTGTATTAGAATATAGAAGGAACTTAAAAGATCAGTACTAACCGTAACCAAGTAAACATAAATCCAAAACAGACAGCAAACTGACGGTCACCGTGAAAACAACACAAAACACACTTTACAAAACTTTACTTTTATTTAGGTGTTATCACAACGTTAGCACAGTGAAGAAATAACATACACTAGCACGGGGCACCTCAAGAGCAACACTTGCACTAAAAAGTTTATTTACAATTATTTTTTACTTTAAGAAAACAACGCGTATTTCACGGGACGTCTGTCGTACTCCAACAAGATTCAGCCATTTTGCTTATTGTTGACTGAACGTCATAGACACACAACTTTTTTCTAATTACTTGTACAGATTATACGTAAATTCAATAGATACAGATTATAAAGAGGGCTACTGAAAAAAAACTGCAAAGCTATATACAGTAAATTGTATTAAGGTCAGTCGGGGCGCAGGAGCACAAGTGTATGACTAAAACTGAATTATTGGAAGAAAGAAATATTCAATATTTTCATCTCTGGTGTCGAAGCAAAGCGCGGCGATGAGTTCTGCCAATACCTCCAGAAATCGGCGGAAAATGAGGAACGATATGTCTTAGCGCCTGTGCCTATCCTACTTTATGCGTGATACAGCGTAAACCTGATTTATTTATTTTATGTACAGTAAGTTATACACATTTTCTTTGTCTTATACATACATATAAATTATGAATCATAATTTTATATAATCATGATTTTAACGTTTATTTGCTTAAAACAATTAATGAACCTTCAGTCTGTGCTATTGACATTCATAATAATCATTAAACATTGTCAGAAGTAACAATTTTGAAATTATAGTAAATTTAATTTTGAGAATTAGATCGCGTTTGATGTAGTCAATACACGATTTGGAAGCTCTGTGTTTGAAT
>DWAP01001358.1:0-16082 GCA_018230625.1 Heliconius eleuchia
GTTCTCTCTGACTACCCCGCTAGGGATAAAGCGTGAAGTTAAGTTAAGTTATATTTATATTTAACAATTTAAATTGTTTGCCACTGCTTTTTAAAACCTTGACAAAACAGTAAATTTTCTTGAAAATTCTTACTTTACAACAAAGTCACCTTTCATAGTAATAATATTTTCTTTTAGAATATTTCCATAGAGCATTGTTTAACCGATGACGACAAACTGCGCTGTAGTGTATCCTATGTAGATAGAGATGACTATGTAGTGTCAGAAATGATTATAGCTTTTGAGGTGAGTCCGTCATAATCAGGTATTATAGTCATAATCGAGTTAGTTGAGAGAATCTTAATATTTAGTGTTAAGACACTTCCGTTCCCCATTATAAAACATTTATAAATTATAATCATAATTTATATGTTTTAATTATTATGTTTTCTAAAAACGTATAACATTTAGGACACAGTACTCGAACCCGCGGCTTTTGTATATTGTCCGTGTGATGTGACTACTACGATGTGAGTTCTTCTAAAGCTACGTAGAAATTCTTATACGCGCGCTTACAACGTATTTATAATATTTACATAGTGAAATACCTCTGTAGGCAGTTTTTCATAGGTTCCACCTACAGAATGATTGTTGCTCAAATATAATTTGGCGATAAAAGAAGCTTTTTATTAAAATTTTACATTTTAAGTGCTATTTCACTATATTTTTTATCCGACTACGGCAAAGCAAAAAAGAGTGTTGAGGAGTTATTTATGTATGTGTGTAGTGTGTCCCCTCCCGTCTGTTCCCCTGTAACTTCTAATTAATGATCATAGTCATAATCATGAACCATAATCATTATCAATAATAATATTATAAGAATAATCACCTTTTTTGTAATAATGCTTTTCTGCAGACGATCTTATCAAGCACTGACATAAGTGCGTTAAACATAAAAAAAACAATAAATAAATTGGAGAAAATAATACAGAGAAAACAATTAAATGAAGAAGAAATTTCTAAGGTAAGTGAATGTTTGTGAGCCGCCCTGAATATAGCTGTAGATAGTATCGCATATTTGCACTTGGGACGTTTCGACAACGAGACCGTGTTGTATATGATTTCCTTAACTGTAATATTATATTACAGAGGTTATCGTGATGCAGTGGCACAAGCATGTAACTATAAACACGACGGTTGTGGGTTCGAGTTCCCATGAAAGGGAATTAAATATTAAATATTTTTAGTTCCACGCTCTGGTAACAAGAGAAAAGGGTGGCGTTTAATTCTGTCACGCAATAACACATTCAACAGGTACAGTAAGTAGGTTACTACCACGATGATTGACGTTATGTAATATACATAATATATAATCTTTGATAAATTATCTATACAACATCAAAAGTATTTATCAATTTGGTCCAGTGTCCGAAATTAGTGCGTTCAGCCAAAAAATTTTTCACCTTCATAATAGATGTTTTTTCTCAATTTCAGATATTATACAAAGTGCACATTGTATTTCAACGCATAGACAAAACTAAGAAAGATCATAAAATATTGGAAAGAAATATTATATTGTTTATGGGTAAGTATGTACAAATATAAAAAACTTGCCGACTTCCCTCGGGTACTTGCTATTTAATAACTGTCTATGATGATTATAAGTAATAATTAAAAATCATCTCCACAAAAATCTTTAGAAAGTAGACAAACAGAAAAGAGCTTTCTTCAAACAGATGAACTAACAGCACTCTTGATTAAGTCTGTTTTCAATCAAAAAATAAAATCGTTTCCTCCATTTAGGAGCTACAATGCCACAGACATACGTGCACATAACACAGATAGGCTAAACTTATATATATATATATATATATATATATATATATATATATATATATATATATATTGGAGATTAGGCTTTTTGTGTAATGTGATTTATATTCGATATTCTATTTTAGGATATAGTCTAAGTTTAATCAAAATTGGTTCAGTCTCATGTTTATAATTTTAAGACAATTGATACATATCGGTTTTCTATTGATTGACACATTGTGTTGTGTAGCTAGATGAATTTAAAATTACTTGTTATATACATATATGAAATAAACATAATATATTTTTGACATTTTTAAAGTGTTATTAAAGAAAAATACTTTTTAGAAAACGTATAAAAATCTGATTGTAGCGGGATTTGAACCTGCGCCTCTTGGAAACCGCCCAAGCGCTCTGACCAACTAAGTCAAAATAGGTTCTCATTGGACTACGTCGAAATTCTTATATGATTGTTACAACTTGGTTGATCTATGTAGGGATATTTAATATATATTTATTATGTTTAGCTCAATATGGCCGATATATACAAAAAACAGAAATGAATAGTACATTTATTAAAGAACTTGAGAGCATATTGGTTCTGGATGTTGATAGTGGCTTAAAGGTAAGGAACATACTATTAACACTCGTGGCGTAGTCGTTGACGGCGGTAGTTCTCGGTTCACATCCGATTTGGGAGTTGATTTTTGTATAAATTGTTTTTTTCTCACATTCACACTGCTTCCCGCATAGCAAGGTAGGCCGCGAGAACATAGTGTCAAGACATTACATTCTCCACTCACACACACTCTTCCCCCACTTGCATTCAAGTGTGTGTTGAATGGCGGAACTCAACGCCCCGCTTTGTGTGACCAAAACGGAGAAAATATAATAACTGGAATATAATCATGATCATTCTCGCAATTTCATTGTAAATGCTGTAATATAACGGCCTCAAATAGAAACTTAACTTCAATCATTTTAATTGAGCTGAGAAACGACAATAATTTGAGTCCCTGAGAGAAAATTGAAGCTGCTGCCATCTTGCCACTACGCCACGATGACGTTTACCTGATAAGATAAGAAGAATAATAGTTATATTTAACATTAAAAATTAAATAAATTTATAGCTTAAATTGGGAAGTCTCATCGTACACGCATTGGAATATGATAATATTGATGCACTTAATATATTATATAAATTAATATGTTCTAAACGTAAGTATATCTATTTATATATGTTCATATTATTGAAATCAATCGTGGCGCACAGGCACAAGCGTACGACTGTAAAAATCATGTTATGGGTTTGATTCCTACCCGGCGAAATGAAATATTAAATATTTTTATTTCCACGCTCTGGTAACAAGGCAAAACGCGGCGTTGAGTTCCACCACTGGACACGCAATGCTTTCAGAACCGGCTCAAAGTGGGGAACGGAAGTGTCGTGTCGGAGATCGGAACTACCTATGTGCTATGTGCACACACAACACAACGTGAAGCCTAAAAAAATGGTATTCCGTTACTTGAACATTGAAACCGGGCATGATGGTACTGAACTGTCTGGGAGTCTGGGATTTTTCCAACTTGATTATTTCCTTCTCTGTGAGTGAACAATGCGCAGAAGTGCAAAAAGCTTAAATTTCAGGCAGCCACGACTCGTCGACCGCACTGTAGGTTGGGGAGTGTAGAGGAGCACTCATAGAAGAAAGCTCGAAATTCTACATTGCAAACAAAATCCCGTACGACTGCTAGTATAATAAAACAATAGAGCACGTTTATTTGTTCTGTTATTATTTTTATTCAAAAATAGCTTATCTATTTTTGAATAAAAATAATAACAGAACTACCTCTAATTTTCATTCGATGTCCCAAGTATTTAAATAATTTGCAGTGGCATTAAGGAAGGATGTGACATTGCGAAAGGCTTTTCTATTAGTTGTCACGAAATTGTCACGCTATGACGTCTACCAAAGCGTAACAAATGACGTGAAACGTGACTTGACGGGCGACGTGACGTGTGACGTGATGTCAGACTTGTGGAAGGACGTTGATGGTGTAATGGAACTTTTTCAGGTAAAACAACTTTATACAATAAGGATTACAATTTGAGCTCTTTTAACCGGATTAATCGCTTATACTGGTATTTAGTATTATCGATACGCCCGTGGCTTCTCCTGCTTCCACTACATAATTATTGATTTGCTTATCTGTATTATAAATCGGTATTGCTTTCAATTTCTAATAATTATTATTATCATTTTAAAACCAAAGTAATACCTATATTGAAATGTTAAGTTTCAACCAGACCACATTTTTAAAAGTATTTGTTTTAATGAGCACTTAAATTAGTTGCACTATTAATAAATACTCTAAAAAACTTCGGAAACCGCCTATTATTAAAATGGCTCAAAAAACATATTATTACGATATTGTAAGGAGGAGTAATGGGATTTATATTTTTTTTACTTTGAAAGTTTAGGTGTACACAGAGTAGCATATTTTCAAGGCTCTCCGTTCCCGAAGCGCCAACGAATTTTTTACACATTGTGTGCTTAGTGGCGGAACTCAGCACCGCGGCTTGTCTTGTTACCAAAGCGATAAAATGAAAATAATTCTTTCCTCGAGTGGAAACCGAATCTACAAAAATAACGCTTACAGTAAGATGCCGCTAAAAATATTTAAATTTTAGTTTATAATGGGAGTGAAATCAATGAAGTCACGTAAAACCTCTTGCAATATTCTGAAAGAGGTGCTGAAGTCAGACGATAATGATTTATTGGAGAATTTTCTGGAAAATCTCCTAATTGTTGAACTAAATGACTGTGAGTATTTATTATCTTTTTAAAAAAAGTAGTATAGAAGGTTTCACGCTGTATCCCGCATATAGCAGGGAGAGCGCCTAGAGTTAACACACTCCATAGCCAATGCACCGCGGAATTACATGTTGAGTGCCGACCGACTTGTTACCAGAATGAAAAAATTAAACTAATCCATACCCCATTTAAAATGGTTTATTATAAATGACTCAACTCCATTGATTTAACTCAAAAGTCTTCGGGACTTTAAGCGAATTAATTGTTTATATTCTACTACACAACCCGTCTAATACGCGACGGGTTATGGACTGTAAACGCGACGTACTCGTAGGTTCGATTCCTACTTGGTGAAATTTCATATTTTTATTTCCTCGTTCTGGTAAAAAGACAAAATGCAGCGCTGAGTTCTGCCATTCAACACTATTTTAGCTAAAATCCAGTGATTAGCTTAGTGCCTTAACATTAGGTTCTGCTTTAAAGAAGGACAAAAAAAGTTGACGATCTACCAAAATATACGCAATCAATGTTGTCAAAATAGTTTATTATTTTTGTTGAGTTGAGCTTGGAGTTGTGTTAGTGCTTTTAATGTTATTGTCGAAATTTGTTTAGCCGTCCAGAGTTAATGAGCGAGCTCGAGTTAAACTAGTTTTGAAAGAGTCGACTATTCATAAGTTTTCGCTTGGCTATCTATGATTAATCAGCTTCATGATGTATTCCGCATATACCAGGATAGATATAAACAACTTAGTGTTAAGAAACTCACTCAATTTTCGAGATATTACGTGTTGATTTTGCGGAACTCAACACCGCGCTGTTTTTGCCTTTATTTTTCTCTAATTAACAAAGCTTTATTTTCAGCAAACAATCAATCCATCTTGGAACTTTTAGAAATATGTATTACGATGTTGGAAGCCAACAATTTACTCTCCAAAAAGTTTCTTCCCAACATAATTTTGAGAGTGTTGAATGTAAAAAAATACAACAACTACATATTCAATACGACTGGGAATCTTTTCACAGACAAAATAGAACTATTCGATACCAACACTATAGATTATACCATAGATAATGTATTAAAAATCATAAATAAAATGGGAAGTGATGACAGATTCAATATAACAATGGCCTTGAATTTTATAAAAAAAATATTTGATTTAGAAAAAAATAGCAAATCTATAACAGAATATTACTTTGATGGAAATAAAAAAATCAATTTGTATATATTGATTGATATTAAAATAATTTTCCAATTGGACGATTCAAAATGTAAAGAGATGATAGAAAAGGATGATGTTTTGCTTTTATTTAAAGAGTTTGATGAATGTTTTTGTAAAGATGCTATTTTTGATTTTGTGAAGACATTTGGTAATCATTTATTGAATCATAATAAATGGGTGAGTGTGATATATGTACCTTATGTTAATTTTTATTAATATTACAAATGTGGAAGTTTCTGCAGATAGATGTTTGTCCCATTTTCACACAAAAACTGCTGAACGAATTTAGATGAAACACACATAACTTATACATCAGAATAAAACATAGGCTACAATTTATGTGTGCAATTTATGTAAAGATTATTTAACTGCAACGTAACTATAAGTTAAAGAGGGCGAAGCCACGTTACGTCGCTGGTATCTTTATATGTCGAAGAAGTTTGTTCTTCCAGTCGGTGGGTTCAAACGTAATTTGTGAAAACGATTTTGGAATTTGTGTCTGTATTCGAGGTTGGCGTAGTGGCACAGCGTATATCTGTAAACACGATGGATGTAAGTTTGGAATTTTTTTTCATTTAGAGACAAATCAGGGCGCAGTGTAAAATTAGTACTATCGCTTAACAAGTAATATCTTGAAATACTGCTCTGCGTGGGATACGGTCTGTCTTAACCCTGGGCTTCTTTGCTTACCGGGCTCTATGCGGGAATTGCGTGAAGCTAAATAAATAATCTTACACGTTGTTAATGATTAAAGGCGCATAAAGTACATAGCCAGATGTAGAGAAAGGCGAATATTTCAATGTTCTTTTTCTATAGTAACTATCGAACTCATGACAAACACAATTGCAACCAGACCCTGTCTCACTGTCCCAATTTTTTTTTACATTTTCACCTAGAGTCAAGTCACTCCGTTCCCCACTCACCGCTAATACTCGATAAATTGCGTGTTGAGAGGCGGAACACAACGCTGCCCTTTGCTTTATACCCTGACCTCCCTCATGAGAAACAAAATCCGCAACCGTCGCATTTGCAGTCACATGCTTGTGCTCCTGCGCCGGGACGGCTTCAATTATCAACGGCTCTAATTAATTGGTTATTTAAAAATGTTTCAGATATTTTTCTCAGCCATTTCAAAATGTCTCGAAGGATTGTCTCCGAGACAAATGTCATTCAATAACATACAGTTTTGCTTATCACTCATCAAATCTCACGATGAAACATATTATAACAGAATACAAGAGTCTGTCAAGAAAATTATAGAACAATACCCGATCAAAGAAATAACGGAGGGTATTGAGAAATATTCCTTCGACAGCCACCACGAAATATATGTACTTGCTCTTAAAAACATATTAGAGTGTTACACTGAGCCAATTTTGATTGAATTCTCAGAGGTTTTGATTAAGCGTTGGTTTGAGAGGATAGCCGGTTTGCACGAGCTCGGTGTTATAGAACGGAACTGGGGAAGCAAAATGGAGTATTTAACGGATTTAGTGGATGTGTCTCTGAGATTTGTCTCGAGAGAACAATTTCAGAGATTTTTGTTGAATGGTAATGTGTTTCGCGTTTTTGATGTTAATCGTACAATATTAAACTATTATATAGTAAATATAATTTCATGTATATTGATTTAATAAATTATCTAGTTCTTCGTGCCGCTGTGAAACGACGGTTGTGGTTTTCATCCATACTCCAGGAAATGAATCATTTTGCTCGCTCTGGTAAATAAATTGTGGCGTTAAGTTCCATCCTATACACACAGCAAGGCAAAGAACAAAGTCGACATTTCATTCTGCTATATGTGATGATGATGTTGTATGAAACAATAAAAAAAGTTCTAAACCCTCTCGCGGCCTTACTCCCAAAGTAAATTTAATAATCATCACAAGGGCCATGACTACTCGACCATACTATATCTATGGATGTTTTATAATAATTTCAGGTGAGGGTGTAAAATTTTGTCGAACATTCATAAGAGCTACATTTAACCGTTTAATTGAAAAACCTTACATCACTCTGTCTCCCGGTGCTGAGAGTGCTAGCGTCATATTAGTTGACATACTACAGTATGCAGCTGTAAACGACAAGAACACACAAGCTGTGGAGATGGCTGAGGCTGTGAGTTTATTATATTTTTTTAAATTTTTAGGCCGTCACAAGACTGCGATTTTCAAATTGTGTTCGATTCCTGTGCGGGTTAATTAAATATTTAATTTTGTCGCTCGCGGCAAAAAGCGCGGCGTTAAGTTGCAAAATAAACTACAATTTCTATAGATTTATTGGACCTGAGAGTAGACCAGTTTGTTATATGGAATGTGACATGGTATCGAAAACATGCTATTAAGTTAAAAATAAAATACTATTTCCTTTCAGTTATGGCCGATATTTTGTAATGTGTCAACACACGAAGAAAAAATACAGGCTTTAACGTATTTAACATCGCTCCCCCCACCCATGGAGCAGTGGGTGATCGGCACCGTTAACGACAGCCACACTAAATTAGAGAGGAAAATTGAATTCATTATCGCCACAGCTGATAAAATTACGTAAGAATTTTGTTTTTTTTATTTTTAAACTATTTTTTGAAATGTTATGTATTTTCTCGCAAACTTAAGTTTGTTAGTTTTATTCGCTGCATCATTAAAACGGGTATTTATAGATATTTCCCAATCACAATCCTGAAATTGATACAGAACATAGTTTCAGGCAAGCCACGACTCGTCAATTGTACTGTACACTCACACAATTGCAAGGCTCAGGTTAGCTGTCGCGGACTGTACTACAGTTATTGTTATTGGTAGTTACCAATAGCCTAAGGAAAGATACTTGTTATTTATTATATAATACGGTCGACGAATCGTGGCTTGACTGAGACAGTTGTTTGAACTTTTTTAAGTTAGTTAATTTCTTTACACATCGCCAGTACTGAAGTATCAATGTATTTCCCAGTGGCCTCCACTCGACGTTGCGCGCGCACCTGCCGTCGCGAGTGAGCGAGCTGCGCGGAGTGACGGCCACCTGCTTCAGATTGTACTTGGATGTTCTGTCCAGAAACAACTTGGAAGTACTAGAACAGGTTGCTCAAATGGCTGCAAGTGAGTATACAGAGTTTTTTTTGTCACCACCAGTTTAAATCAAACCACAGTTTTAAGTACTCTATAAAATCCACACCACACGTTGCCAACCACAGTTAAAAGTACTCTCTAAAAAATATAATTAAAAAAAAATCAAAATTAAAATGTTTTTTTCAAACAAAGTAAATAATTAAATTATCGTTGTGAAATAAAACGCAACTTGTCAAGAATGACGCGTACAGATACAAACTTATGAAAGCGATAACGCTACAGACGCCTCATTCACGAAATCGAGTCGTAGGTAATGGCGGCGATGTTGAATTGCGTAAAATACAACGAGAGATAACCCTTTTTCGTATATTTTTTGAGAATGGAAAGCGGCAGATCGGCAACGCTTAGTAGTATTTTTGTAGTAGGTGTTTACGTTATTGTTATTTGAACGCAACGGGATTTCAATTGGAGCTTCTTGGAAACCGTCCAAGTGCTCTGACCACTAAGTCATAAGTTCTGGCTTACACGTTTGTTACAATATTTTTTTTAAGCTTATAGATAGAGGTAGAACTGAATAAGTATTTTTTATTTTGAAAATAGGACCTCCATTTTCACCTTGCAAAAATATTTCTAATTTAGATGACGATACAAAAGGGTGGTGGGACGATGCCATACAAATGTGTATGAGCGCGGCCGCGACCGCCGGCGGGGGGACGAGAGTGCTCTCGCTCGTGCACTCGCGATGCGGCATAAAGCTGCTTGTGCCCTTACTGAGGTCAGTGTCTATCTGTCTACATATATGTAGCGTGTTCAAAAAGTATCGTGATTTTTATTCCGTCTTTATCTCGTCAATCGTGACGTAGCATCTTCCTTTCTTGAGCCTCTTCAGTTTCGGGAACAAGAAAGTCACAGGAGGCCAGATCTGGGGAAAACGGTGGCTGCGTTATCGTTAGTGTGTTGTTTTTGGCCACGAAGTCTTGTACAAGCAACGATTCTGGTACGAATTTTACGGCGACTCGTTTCATGTCTAAATTATCGATTAAAATCGAATGGCACGAGCCAATCGATATGTTGAGGTCCTCGCCAATTTCTCTAACGGTGATTGGACGATTGGCCAATACCATTTTCTTCACTTCATAAATTCTTTCGTCTGTTGCTAAAGTGCTCTTCTCGGCCTTCTGAAAACATTTTGTACCACCGACAAACGTTGCTTTTGTCCAAAGTAGCTTCTCCGTATGCTACAGTCAACATTCAAAAATGCATCCGCGCACTTAATTTCGTTTTTCACACAAAATTTGATACAGGTTCTTTGTTCAATTTTTTTTGAATAGGTAAAAATCGAAGACGAACCAAAACACGTGCAAGCAAAGCAGCTGTCAACAATTACCTGAACATTCAAAATGGCCGAACTTATCAGCATAAGGGAGATACGTATGTACCAACATAACGTCACAAAAAAATCGAAATTTGAATATACGTAACCCGCAAAAATTCTAAATTCGCGATACTTTTTAAACACACCTCGTACAAATGTTCACAATTCAGGCATTTTTAGAGAAGCTTCTACATTAGTTGTACCTGATGATGATCGACAGATTTTTGAAGACAGTTTTTATTTTAAATTACTCTTTATTTTGTTCAAACAGGAGCTCAAAAATAAGTGATGTAGAAGTTTTTTTTTCTACTACCTCAAATGACATAATCTCCACATTGAAGAAGTTTCCTCGCGCCACCGAGCATTGTCTGTATGAAGAGTGCGTTTCAGAATACGTCAAGGCGTTGAATATCTCACAAATAATCTTTGAAAAGGTCAAGGTTTTACTTATTAATAATATGTTATTTTTAAACCTTTATAAAGACAATTTAGTCAGGTCAATTTAATTAAAAATCAAAGTTATAGATCATAAAATTTTATACAAAAACTGTCAGAATCCTTTTTTTTTCTAAATATCGTAATAAGAATAATAGATAAGGCGGTTCTAAGGGTTGAAGTATTTACAATTGTATTTAGTATAAAAAAAGTCACTTTACAGTGCATCGAGTAGTGGTACCCAACACCGCGCTATATATATTATTTTTTATTTTCAATTCAAACATTGTTTCGAGCAGTAATAAAACCCGCAACTATAGCATATGGCTTCGTGAATCTAATCACACATCATATTGTTTCTAGGTGCCGAAAGAAAATATAGATAAGAATTTTGTGAAGACTGTTTGTAAATTGTGTGACACGTTGCGTGACAAAGTGGATGCTAGTTCCAGGTATTTTATTTTTATTAACTTAATTCATTCCCTCGAGTGACAATCGAGCCCGCATGCTTTCAAGCTTACAGTCGTACACTTGTGCCACTGCGCCATCACTGGCCTCAAATTTTCTCTCTTGTCTCCCTCTTCTCATCCATTCTCCGTTTGCCACTTAACACACATGAATATTAACAACAACACGAATTTTTGAGGCATTACGTGTTGAGTGGCGGAACTCAATGCCGGGCCTTATCACCAGAGCGAGAAAATGAAAATATTAAATATTTTTTTTTATGTAGGAATCGAACTCACGACCAATTGCGTTTACAGTCACACGCTGTGCCAATGCGCCACAACGACCCCTAATAATTCTTTAAAATAATTTAAATCAATTCTAGAGAGTTCCATTGTGCTAACTACAACTGCTTGGTGGCGGCCATCTGCCTGATGGACCCTGGAGCGGCGGTGTACAGGAAGCTGTTCGAACCAAACGTGTGGATGAAACTTATAGATGAAAAACAAATTGAATTACCCATCAGGGAGCAGTGGGTACGTATGGAACACTGGCTTGAGACCGGTTGTAGGTTCGATCCCCACTAGAGGGGTTTCACGCTCTGGTAACGAAAGCGCAGCTTTGAGTTCCATTACTCACTAATTAGACGGAAAGTTGGAAACAAAATGTCTTAACACTAGGTCCCCAGGTTCCCTATGCATACTCTGCTGCAACGTGGAGCTAAATAAATTAATACTAGTTTATTTCTGCAAAAAATACTTGTCGTGTATGACATGACACATTTGGCAGGTACTGTGGTATCAAATCGATTAACATAATGTAATATAGCTTGTAGCTGCGTCCATAAGTGGACTATGTAATATAGAAGATATTTTCCAATTCGAAAAGCTTAGTTTCAACCAAACAAACCCCAAAGCTTTATAATATTAGTATAGATCATTAAATTTTGAGGCCGTCGTAGCGCTGTGGCAAAAGTGTGTGATTGTAGACGCGACGCGGTTTGATTCCCGCTCGGATGAATGAATTGTTTTATATTTACCCGATTTACAAGCATGTGCGGTGCGCAAGAAAAAGCGCTAAAGAACGGAGTTTATTACCAAGAGGTTCCCTTTGCCTATCTTGCCACATACGGGATCAGTGTCAAGATTAAAAGTAATAATAATAAAATTTGATGCAGAATCAGCGCATCACCCGCCACGCTACGTGTAACTCAACGCCGAACGTGACACTCACAATGGCGAGTGCTCGCACTCAAATGTTCACTCGAACTCTCTCCGAGGACCCCTATATGTACGATTTGACTCGCGACGACGACTGCGACACCGTATGTATTATTGTCATAGCATTGTATTTTCGTGTCATAGTGATGCCATGTCATTGTGGCCATATCATTGTGTTGTCACGTCATTTATAGTGTCAGGTTTTTATGTTTTTCGTAGTGCCACGCTTATAATAAAAACTTAACTAAAAATATGTATCATATTTGATAATCTAGCTTTTAAATGACTATAAAAAATACTATTTTCGTACTTAAACATTCAACTAGAATGAGCAACAAATACACGAAAAATTTGTGAAAAATATTGGAAATAAATAGCAATCTTTTAAAATGGCGAAAGGATAAAAAAATGCTATTTTCCTTCTTAGAAGTTTCGATATGTTACATATTTCTTTTATTTTTTTTATATTTTAAATCTTCACTTATGACAAATATAATCAATGATTCTTATTCGAAAAACTAGACACGTCACAAGTTAATAAACATGTATATATGACATAAAGACACTATGCTAGGATCATGACACACTAGCATATTTAATTTACCTAATATTTATATATATACAAATAACATTGAAATATGTATATCTTAATGATGTTTATTACAGGTTCAATTTCAAGAAATGATTGTAAAAGATAATATTATAAACCGTCATCCGTGTACAGCATCTTTTAAAACATTATTCAACAAACGCAATGGTATTGAAGACGAACTTTGTAGAAAATCACTGGAAGATACTATCAAAAATAATAATATTCATATTAATGTAAGATGGCTCCTGGCACAGGTTAGTTTAATTTAATTAATTTAATTTGATATGTTTTTTGTTTCACGCTTTATCTCGCATATAAAGTCAAAGTCGGCAGAGGAATCTATTGTTAAAATCTGTTTCCACCGTACCCCACTTTCAGCCGAAATTTTGAGACCATTACTTATTGAGTAGCGGAACTCAACGCTTTGCTTAGTTACCAGAGCGAGGGGATGAAAATATTAAATAATTCATTCCATCGAGTGGGAATCGAGCCCCCGTTTACTGCGACGTCTTCCATTGCTACGAAACCCACAACCGTCACGTTTACCCACTTGTGGCTACGATGGTGTCGCTGCGCCACGAACGCCTTTTCTAGTTAAAATTTGTTTTTTATCAGGCAATATGTAACAGCAAGGAGGAGCTGAAAGCATACGCTAGCACTCTACAGCCGGCGTTACTCGACCTTGTAGTTAACACAGCGCAAGACGACATATTGAATGATTTACATATGGATGTGGTGAGTAAATGATTTTACTAATTATCGAGCGTGTACCTGCTTCGTTTCCGTGGTGAAATGAATATAACTAAGAAATGATGTCATGCTTTCTTCTGTAAATAGATTTTCCAGCACAAATATTTCAATTCAAAATATATATATATATATTTAAATTCAGTTTAACAAATAATTTTATTTTGGCTAGTCCATTTATCGAGGTAGGCTCTAGACTATATTATATAACGTTAATAAATTTATTCATACTCTATATTATTCGTACTCTACATAAATATATTTCACTTTACTTACTGCAGTCGGAGTTGTCTCGGACACTTTGCTTAACTGAAGCGTAAAAGCTATCCATCCAATTAAATACATACAGACTGTCGCAAGCGTGTGGCTGTAAGCGCGACGTTTTTGGGTCCCATTCTGGGCAATAAAATATTTAATATTTCCATTTCCACGATCTGGCAACAAGTATTCACCGGTGCGTGGGGAACGGATGGCCTACTCGCTATATGCGGGATATAGTATGAAACTTAAAAAAAATCTTTAATCATTTTAATTTCAGCTCGATACATTAATATTGTGGCACCAAAACATTGAATATGAGGGTATAAATAAAACAATAGGTCTCTTAATAAACACAGCCATACATTACGGGACGAGGAATAGCATATATTACTCGCTAATGGACAGATTAGTAAAGTTATTGAATGTTTGGCAGAACGTCGTAATACCTTGGTCCTGTTTTGAGAAGCATTTGAGAGGTAGGAATGATATTGTATAACTAAAATATAAAACATATAAAAATTAAAATATAAAACAAACAACACGCGGCGTTTAATTCGGCCAATTGGCATGCAAGTTTTTGTATTTGGATGGTGAGTGATAAATGGAGTGTCTTGACACTAAATTTTCTCTGATTTTTTTCTATTCGGGAAACTTTTTATAGAGTATCTTCCTAATGGATGAACCTTTATTGATTTTTTTTTCGTTTGAAATATGACTAAATCAAGATTGTTCTTAGCCATGATTAAAAAATATATATGTCCAGCCTTTTCTACTTGTTAATACTTTTTAGAGAATATTTTTTTTGACACAATACATATCGGGGGTGTATTATTAATTATTTTCTTTTCACAGATTCACTAAAACCATGTATACATATACTAAAGAATATAGTGAAATGCAACAAATATATAAAAGAGTTGGTACCAACTCTGATACATTTGATAGAAACTAAACAAACTTTCATTGAAGTGTGCGAAGTTTTTAGTGTGGCTCTGCAATTGGAAAACAATCGAGAGCAGTGGCTTACGCGGTGAGATGTCTTATTTAATTTAGAATTAACACATTGAGGGCGTAACTCCATCATGGAGCAGAAGCATAAGTGGTTGAAGAATTGATGATAAAAATAACATTATTGTATGTATAACGTATACAGACAGAAAAGGGGTCGCTCTCGAAAACTACTATCTTAGATTTCAAAGAAAGCATATTGGACCTAGTGTTTAGACACTCCGTTTCCATAAAAATAATTCTGTTGAACAATTTCTCGATTGTTGAGGCATTAGATGTGTCGTTTACAATCACACACTTTTGTTACTGCGCCACGAAAGTAACCCTTACTTTCTTGTTACCAGAGCAAGAAAATTTTAAGCAAGTAATGAATAATTCGTTCTCCCGAATGGGAATCGAACCTATAACCATGTTTATAGTTTAGAATCATATCAAATATAATGAAAATAAAAAATAATGTTTAAAAAAATCTTGCAGATTTAGATCAATTTTGCAAGATTTATATAGAAAAGACGTCATGGAGTACTTAAAAGTTTTATATTACACACAAATTGGATGTCCATCAATCTGCGATTATAATAACTGTAGGTGAGTATTCACGCTGTATCCCGCATATCGCAGGTTAAAATGCGGGAAACTAGTCTTAAAACACTGAGTGTGTGTGTATGTCTCGCATTGGCGAATTTTGCAAACATCTACTAAGTGGCGGAAATAAACACCGCGCCGCGTACACCAGCGCGGGGAAGTGAAACAATTTAAATATGACTGAGTGATAATCGAACCTACAATCTTATCACGATAAAATTTTAGGCGTAAAATATTTAACCAACTATCATGACATTTTGTACGCACATTTAGGAAATATTGAAGAGTAATATTGTCGGTAAAAAAGTAGAATACATGGTGTATTCTACTTTTTTACCGACAATTACGTGTCTCCTAAAAATACAAAAAATAATCAAGATGATTTTTTCAAATAAAATAAATAATAAAATTATTGTTGTAATATAAAACGCTATTTGTCAAAAACGACGCACGCACACATAAATTTATCAAAGGGAAACCGCCGCATACGCCTCATTCCGAGATCGAGTCGTAGGTATTG
>DWAP01001359.1:0-16081 GCA_018230625.1 Heliconius eleuchia
TTATATATGTATATTTAACAATTTTACATATTACAATATATATTTAATTACATAATTATAAGTACATGCTAAAATTTTATAGTAATTGATTTGGATGACGTAGTGTGTTAAATGGCGGAACACAAAGCTGCGTTTAAAAACGCATTCATTTAAAAATGAAATTTAATAATTTTCCCGACCGGTGATCGAACTGTAACCACCGCACCGTGTATATAATCTGGCATTCCCACCATGCCAGGACGACCTCATTTTCTTTTAACATCCTCTTATTATTAACTACACTCTCTAAATCTGTATATCAATTATTTAAGAAAACCTAGAACCTAGAAGTGCTCTTATGGCCCTTTTATCGGTCGTCCAATTTGTTTGGAAACCTGCATGTTCTCATCTGATGCCAGTACAATATGTCCTTTGAACCTGACGTTCTTTGACCGTTGCATTTCATTTTATTATTTATAATAATTCTAATATTATATTAATATATATTTTGTATAAGTAGTGGCTTCAATTGTCACTTTTTATCTGAACATTGTGTTAACTATTTGATAACATTTTAAAGAAAAATATAAATTTTAAAGAAGCCGTCGTTATTTTTTATTAATTTTCAGTTTTTCGCTCTGGTATTCAAAGGACGATATAGGGGTCCGCCACGTAGCATCTCAAAGGTTAGGCAGTAAATGGGAAACGGAGTCTCTCAACTTTAGGTTCCTCTGTCTACCATGCTATTGTAAATTGCATGAAGTTGAAATTGCTCGCACTATTTTACGCCACTTTTTATTTCTTTCTTTTCTTTCTCTTTTTATTGGGCAATCATAGTTGCTCTTTTAAGAATTTTAAAATAAATAATTCCTATATCCCAAAAAGAAATCGAACATAAAATCATCGCATTCATTTAGATTTGAAACACGTGCTTTCTATGCCACGACAGCGTTTATATACCATACATTATTATATAAAGGTTCCCAAGCAATTCTCTTTGAGTGAACATGATTAGCCTCACGGTCGTTTCACCTGTTTAAATCTATTTACTGCGAATATAGAGGCAGTATAAATGCTACAGGTCAAGTAAATTAGCTTTATATTAGAGCTATAGGCCGATGATTCCTTCCCACGCGCTTTTAAGCCGTTCGACCCTTAATATTTTTTTTCTTGGAAGCGCCCACCTAGAGATAAAGTGTGGGTAAAAAACGTGGCTTGGTTATAATGTTAGCAAGTTCAAGTTTTGTAATATTTCTGTATAAGGCTTATTCTTATATCGGTCTGAAGGACTGACGTTACTGACATTTTTTTTTAACTTGATCTATTACTAATTTAGTTTTTTTTTCGGATTTATCGTTGGGGTGTAAGTCATAATAAAAAACATTGATAAATTTTATTAGAAAAACTGTTGTTTGACAAATTACGGTAATTTATATATTTTTTATATTTATCTTCATATGGCAAGGTGAGCGCAGAGGAAATTTCTCGCAGCTTACAGTCGCAGGCTTGTTACCATTTAAAAAATGTTTTTTTTTTCCTTTTACCTAACATTTGCACATTGAAGAAGAATAATTTACTGCCCCGAGTTGGACTTAAACCCACAATTGTCAAAGCATCTGATGGTGTGCCACGAAGGAGTTCCTGAAGAAACCATAATAATTTATAATTATTTATTCAAATATTTATTTATTCAAATAGGAATCGAACCCATAATCCTTGCTAAGAAAAATCTAAAATTCTTATGTTATAATAGACAAATATATAATCCAAAAACCCCGAATCCTTTTCTACAGTTCACCACTAGTCGTATTCGTGACATGCCTTTGTGTAACTTGAGTGAGAGGATGTTGAGTAATCAACTTAAGTATTTAAACGGTTCACTTACTTATGTGGGTAGTTTTCACTTTACTTATTTTAAATATTTTCTCCAGTCTCCAGGGTTTCTGGATGTGCCTCAGATAGGCGTTTAGGATTTTTTACCCAATTTATTAGATATTGTGTGATAAGTGGCGATACTTAACCCCGCTCTTTGTCTTGTTACTAGAGAGACGAAATGGATAAAAATCAATACTCGACTGGGAATTGAATCCACAACTGTATCGCTTACAATAAGTAGCCTCAATATGTTAAGTACTAGATGAGGATAATAAAAACACAGTGTATACAATAACGTAATTTATTGTCAATCTGTTTATATACATTAGCTACATTCATTATAATAAAAATAAAAAAAACAAAATCGGGGAACATTTAATAATAATTATTTCATTTGAATACATCCCTTTAAATATTTAATACACGAAATTTTATGTTATAATATAATATAATATAATGGAAATTTATTATTAGTTGACAGCGAGGCAAATAGTGCCTTTAGTATAAAATGATATAAAATATTAAAAGAAAATTATAGTATATTATGGTAGAATTTTTTTTGCACCTTTATCCTGCACATACCAGGGTAGGTAGAGAGAACCTAGCCAGTCTCCCGCTCTCCGCTTTCCGCTTAAATTTTAGACATTGTATGCAGAAGGGCGGAACTCAACGTCGCGATTTATCTTGACAGATCTGAGAAATTACAATATTTCAAATAATTATATATTCTGTATTTATACACCCCTAATTTCATTCATTTTATAAACATTGTCTTGTGTGTTGAGTTAACTCAACATCATATCTCAGGGTAAAATTTTTAGACATTTCAGTAAGGCCTATGCGGAATATGGCATTATAATAGATTTTTTATATAAAAATATTAAATATATATTTTTTAAATGATTGAAAGTTTTCGTTTATGACAGGATTTAAAAAATGATTCTGCCATACGTTTCTTTTTTTATTTTACTAGGAAAAAAATAAAAAAAGGAACTTAATCTACATATAATATCTTACATATAATATGATTGTTATACAAACATACGTGCAAATGAAGACAACCTAATCTATCCTTAATATAATATTTTTTTTGTTTGTGCGTAAACAAAAGCTAATAAACGATTGTAATAAAAAAATGTTTTCATTTATATGTTTAATATAAGTTAAATATAAGAAAATCGTTTTTAATTTATTATTTATAATTTAAATTTGCTTTTTAAAATTTTATGAATTTTAATAATAATATGATACAATTACATTATGTACTGTTATGTTATTCTGCCTACCTCGCTATTTTTGGGACGCAGCGAAAATTTATACTTTATTCTCCTGTTTCACCTTAAAAAACGTATAAGCATGACAATCGATTGTCGAGTCGATTTCCGGAAGATAAATCATTATTGATTCAGATTAATCGATATTCAAATGTTATATATTTATATATATATTTAATAGTTATAATATAAAAACCACAATCTACTATTTTTTTATTATTTCTTAATTTTATATGTATTCACAATACACGAAAAAAAAGAGAGAAGAAAAGAAATAACTTGTCACATGTATCTTCTAAACCTATTTCACATATTTATTTTTATTTTAGCTTCATCCCACATGTAGCAGTATACGCAAAGGAAACCTAATCTTAATACACTTTATTTTACATTTTTCGCTTAAATTTTAAAGACTATTCATGTTGTCGCTACAAAAGCGAGGAAGTGAAAATAAAAAAATACTCCCCTGATTGGGAATCTAAATTCACAAACATCCCTTTCACAGTAGATATGCCGCTGCGTTACGACGACTTCAATGGCCTATTTGTAATTATTAAGTTTTTTACAATAATATCTACTAAGCATAATTTAGGTATTAAACGATTAAGCTCTTTAATATCATACAAATAATATATTTATAACATAAAAGAATTTATATACAAAAATAATTAAGGTAAAGTAAAGTAAATTACGTAATGATTAGAATATTTAAAAAAAATATTTTTTTTTACGCTGTATGCTACAAAGAGCAAGGCAGAGGGGACCTAGTATTACGGCACTCTGTTCCCCACTTTCCGCCAAATTTTCGCCAAATGTCGGAACTCAACGCCGCACTTTACCTTATTATCAAAGCAATGAAAATGTAAATATTAAATATTTGATTTCTCTATCCGTGGGAAACCGTCTTGTCTTTAAATACACGTTTGTGCCACCGCAATACCTCCAGAAATTGGCCGAAAACGGAGAACGAAGTGAGTCATAATGGAGACGGAGTATCTTAACACTAAGTTCTAAGGGAACCTCCCTTTGCCCACTCAACTATCTGCACGACTCAGCGTGAAGCTGAAAAAATTAACTTAAAGTCATATAAAATAGTTATATAAATCTAGAAATGTTATTTTAATAAAAATAAAGTTTTTTAATACCAAAACGTTTGCAATGTTGGTAACGTCTAATATGGGTGAGCCTTGCATAGCTATCGCGATGAGACGTTTTCAGCAGTCATATTTATATATTATTTTTAAATTTTCATTAGAGGCACAGATAAAATAATAATATTATAATTTATTATATTCATAACTACTTAAAAATATAGTGATTACATTTACTTATTCATTTGAATAGAATAGATATGTATTCATCTATACGTATATGTTTAATATGTAAGTACATTTATTTTAAGTAACCAGTAGTACTCGACTTTTTAAATCGATTCCTTTTCTTCAAATGTATCGTTGTGAATCGATATTAAAAATCAAGCTATATTTTCTGAAAGTTAATGTAGAAAATATGGCAAGATATACAATTACGTACATACATGCTAAATAAAGATCCGATCTATTGCTGGACAAAGGGGTGCCACAAAATACCGTATAAAAACAAAAAAGAAACTGTGAGTATTTTTTTTATCTATATATTTATTATATAGGCTGGAAGTGTCAGCACCACTTTAAATGAAACCATAGTTTTAACTACTCCTTAAAAGCCTAATACAATTATTTTTTTTCCAAAAAAAGTAAATGTCATTTTTTCTAACAAAACAAATAAAAAAATTGACGTTTTAAAATAAAACGCCATTTGTCAGGAACGACGCACGCACATATAAACCTATCAAAGGGAAACCATTGCAAACGCCTCATTCCGAAATCAAGTCGTAGGTATTGGCGGCAAAGTTCAAAGTTGTTTAACCTTTAATAGTATTTTTGTAGTAGTCTGTGTTTAGGTTATTGGTATTTATGCGTAACTGCGTCACACGAAATACAGGTAAGAATAAACATCATGAAATGAAAAAAAAATCCTACGTCTAAACTGTTGAGTTATCTTGATTAATTTCTTTAGGTACGGGTTTAAAATATTATACCCTATATGCTGCTTCCGTAAAAGGAGCGCTGACACTTCTATGTATATTACGTGTTAATATATTACATTGTAATATTACCCCATCAGTGTCAATTTTGATAAATGTCCTGTCATATATAATGGTGTCACTCAAAAAGTGTCACTGTTATTTTCTTTCACTTGTGTAATTTTATTAAGTGCCCTACTTATTATTCAAATTTAAGTTTTAGATCTCCTTTGTTTTGGTTTCCTATCTATAGATTATTCAGAATTTATTATTAAATTAATAACAAAAAAATCCTTTGCTTGACGTCTCAAATATTATTAATAAATAAATATTATTACGTGTATAAATTTTTCTTTACTTTGCGTATTACATTTAAGATTTATATATTCTATATATGTGGATTAGCTGAAAAAGTTTATAAATATCTGTGTCGTTTATAATATATTTTTTCTATAATTAGATTATTTAATATTAGCGTATACAGTTAAAAATATTCTAAATGATAATATCAAGCATTTTTATTGCGGATAAATATTATATATAATGTTATTAATAAAAGGCACTGGTTTAAATACAACATTTTGTTATAAAGGGTGGATTATGTTGATATAAATTATATAATAGACATTATACAAAAATAATTAAAAAAAAATAGAAGTCAAAACTTACAAAATTCAACGCAAACTGATACACTGTTCCTTTAATAAAAATAAATAATAAATAAAGTAAAAGGAAAGTTATGTATAATTCTTCGCAGATCTATATAAGTAATTATCGAATTAATAGTATTTAAAATTGTTAAAATATTATATTTTTATATGTACGTACTTTTAATAAAAGAAGATTATCATTTTAACTGTAATATTAAGGTATATACTAATAATAATTATTATTTATTATTAATAATTATTTTCAATTTAAATTATGAATCACAAAATGCTAAACATCGATTTATTACAATATTCAATCAACATCAAATCCTTAAGTGCATTTGCAATTTATATATTATATATACATTATTATTTATATTAAATACCTATAGAAACTATACTAAGTGATTTTTCAAATCGTTTTTGTGATGGTTATGAATTCGATTATTCGTACTTAGGACATTTTTGCTATTTTACTTCATTAATACATACTGTATTACTTTACTTACGTATGCGTATGAGAAATGGGAAAGGAGTCAATATTTGTGTGCGTATGAGAAATTGGAAAGGAGTCAATTAATTAAATTTTGTGATTTATGCTTCGAAGATTATAGAAGCGGCTGTATACATCTTCATATGGCTCATTTTTTTTTTATCTAGACAATATACTGTTACAATACTTAAATCACGCTTTACGCTGCATCTCACACACAGCAGGGTAGGCAGAGAGAACATAGTGTTAAGACACTCCGTTTCCCCGTTTTTCGCCAAGGTCTGGATCGAACCCACAACCAGTCGTGATTACAGTCACACTCTGTGCCCCTGCGCCACGACTGGCCTCATACATTGTTACAATACTGCGATACAAAATCGATTTTTACAACGCAAAAATACTGTTATTTAATTTTTTTAAATTATGATTTTCTCTTTTTAACAGTGTCTTAACACTAGTTTCCCTCTGCCCACCCTGCTTTGTGCGGGATACAGTGTGAAGCAGGTTAATGTTGTCTACGAAGATAAACTATAAAAGACTTAACTCAAAAATTTGCGATTTGTCACCGAAAAATCAAAAAAAAGTATAGAATTAGTATACATTTGTAAAGTGATTCTTACAGAGCAATGGTAGATATAATTATGAAATAATATAACAGTTATTATAATACCAGAAAAATGGTTGGACGTGGAATAATTCCTTAGGAAGGCAGTTTTAGTGTAAAATTTATAAATGTATGTGATTACTATACTTAAATACAAGAATAAGTATGATTATCATATAAATTACATAGCAAATGGTCCAATAATGTTGTAAATTCATTTTAATATTGTATTATAGATGAACAGGTATTGTAAAAATGCTTATAACTAATGTGAAAATAACACGAGTTATCGAGTTATATATGTATAATGCAGAATTTTCTACTATGATTCATATTTATATCCAATTAATTTAAAAATATATAATGTTATTTCAAAAGCACATTTACAATACTTATTCTTTAATACAATAAATATTAAGACATTATAATATTACAAGATATACCTAATATTGCTGATTATGACACATGCCTAATGAATACACGTACATATATATTTATATATTTATATATAAGTAGGTATAATATAAACAAGGGAAAATACTGCGTCGTCTCACTTATCTTTATGTTACAGAAAGATTAAATTTCATCCAAAAATTTGGCACATAAAATTAATTACGTCTTAATAATAATCTTTGGCGTTAAATTTGATACACCTATTTGTTACATAATCTTTGATATACAGGCGCCATGTTTAAATTTTGACAGTTGACACTTGACACTTAGCTCATAGATTAAATATATTACATATTTTTAATAAAAAGACACGCCACAGATTCTAGCCTAAGCTCTAAAATAATTACAACCCGCGTTCAACTGTCCCTTACACAAACACGGGGCCGTCACTCTCTACTCACAGGACGTTTAAATTTTCACAGTTTTTGAACTTTGAATCTTCCTTGCCGAAAATCCAAGTGAGCATCTGTCTTGCTTTCATACTAGCACGGACAACGCCTCGAGATTTATACCAATGTGCTGGAGACGACTCCCTACCTCCCTCTGCTGAATATTGCTGCTTCTTCAACCGTATTTGGTTTAGAATTCCCACAAGTAACTCATCCACGTTGTGGTTGATCCCAACGGACACTTCGATAAACTTCGCTTTGTACGTGCACGCGAGGCACTTGCCGTCTGGAAAAGTAAATCAAATTTAGCGAATTTAAAAAAAAAATACGTGGAATAATTTAATAGTAATGTAGGGGAACATGAGTGTTATAAAATATAATAAGAAATTTTTTAATGACTTCTTTAATCATTAGGTCATTAAATTTATTTACGAAACCTATGTAGGTACTACACCGTTAAGTTCAAAATGAAAATGTAATACATTTAATAAGAGTACGTAAGTGGTTAAGAATGACTATAAGGTTGGTAGTGGGCAAAAACTTTACAGATAAAAGTGCCCGTAAAACTCTGAACTTTAACTAGTTTATATTATAAGTTTCCGGGGTTCAACGTTGTTTTTTCTATAGCAATTTCATTGTAAGTTTTAATAGAAGGATCTAGAATTTTTTCTAGGAAAATAAATAGCTTTTTTTTCAGTTGCACATTATTCCACTGTATAGTATATAGTTATCTATATTATATTATAAAATTAAAATAAGGTGAGGTGTATTTTTGGGAATCTTCGCTTGCAAAGGTTGTTTGTGTTTGTGTTATATCACTTAATAGAAAAATAGTTATATATGTGTTAGTAGCGTACCGTAGCGCTTCGTTCTCTCTGACTACCCCGCTAGGGATAAAGCGTGAATCTAAGTTAAGTTATATTTGTTAGTCTCTCACAATTTACGATATTACTGGTATACGGAAATGAAGTGTTACTCATATGCCTCACTTTTCGTTAGATTTTTGAGATATCTCATTGTGTGTGGCGGAACTGAACGCAGCACTCTATCTTATTACCAGAGCAAGGAGATAAAAATAATTTATCCTCCTGTGTAGGAATCAAATCCACAACCGTCGCAGATACTAACCGACGCTATGCCGCTTATTCAAGGGGGCCTCTAGTATTTATTTCGTTCTGGTAACGTGGTAAATCGTGGCGTTGAGTTCGCTATTCAAAACGCAATGTCTCGATAATTTAGCGGGAAGTGGGGAACAGAAGCCTCTTAACGGAAACGTAGTGTCTTAACATTGTCTTTTCTTTTTAATAGCAGTGTGTGGCTACAAACAAAAAAAAATACTGATGTCCTGTACCAGGGGTGAAAGAGACAGGCTGATGAAAAAGATGACAATGTTTTTTACAAATACCTCATTTTTGCCTCATTATCGTCTCATCATATCGCATCGTTGTTTGCGTTTGTTGTTTAAACAAAAAACGATGAAAAGAATCTCACCACAAGCTAAGTCACGGATAAAAACTAAAAGAAAAAGAGATTTTTTTTTCTGTTTCAATCTGTAATATTCAAAGGTCATCAATAATATGGGTAATAATAAAGTTACGAGTTTGGCCTTCTGAAATACTCAACGATATTTTATATTGGACTCGCTTTAGGGGAATTATGACAGAAAATTAGATTGTCAATTACATGACATGTGGGAAAATGTAAAATATTAAATGTTAATACAAAAATGAATTCTCAATATTTTTGTGGCCAGTCGTGGCGCAAGGGTACAAGCGTACTACTTTACACGCGTCAAGTTGTGGGTTCGATTCCCACTCGAGTTAATGAAATATTTATTGTTTTAATTTCCTCGCTCTGTTAATTAGACAAAGCGCGGTGTTGTGTTCCGCCACTTAACAGGCAGTGTCTTAAATTCTGAGGGAGAGAGAAGAGCGGGATCTTAACACTAGGTTCTTTCTGTTGACCGTGCTTCATGCGTTAGAAAAAAAATGGTCAATAAGTTAAAGTTTTTGAGTTTCCGCTCTTCGTTTTTTTATCTTCATAGGTTAGCCGGAGACCTAGTTAAGACACTCTGTTCACATTAGGACACATCCGTTCCCCACTTTCCGCCTAATTCTGGAGACATTGCGTATTGAACGGTGGAACTCAACGCCGTCTTTGGCATGTCGTCTTTATTTACGCGTTTAAAATGAAAAACGATACAGCATTATATATCTGCGTTCTCTCTGTTTATCCTACATGCCTAACAAAATGTCAATTTTCTATATATGTTATAAGATATTTTTTCCCTAAAATTTCCCACATTCTATTACTTCAAACGGCGATTGAAATTACTTTGGATGTAGGCTTATACATATATTAAGGTGATCAGCGTAATGTTGCCTTCTTAAAGTAATGTAGTACATTTATTAAGGGAGGGCATGACGTTTGGCCATTAAGCCACATTTCATTTCGTTTTTTCATGTTGCATGTTCTTATCTTTAATATAAAACAAAGACAAAATACTTATATTCTGGTATTTTCGTTGTCAGGTGTTGTAACAGATAAAGAAACGCAACTTTTATCCTGCTCAGATATTTCGAAATTTTAAATTATTATAATATGTCAAATAGCACTAGGAACACTGTATGTTCCTTTTTTAAGTTTTACGTTGTATCCCGCACACAGCGGGGTAGACTGAGGAAACTAGTGTTTAAGACACTCCGTTCCACATTGTACAGAGCGAAGAATTCAAATATTAATTATTTCATTTCCTGGAGTAGAAATCCATGTCCTGTCACGTTTACGGTCTCCTGGGCCACGACTGGCCTCGACCTTCTTATTTCACAAGTTTTATTTCTTAGTAAATATAAGAAGGGGATTTATAACGATACACTGCAAAGTTTACTTTGTTTAATATATAAAACACTACTGTAACAAATACTGCGAATTATTTACGTGCTGTCGTTCATACAAATAGAAAAAAATATGATGAAGTTTATTTTTTAATAACTGAAATATGTGCAAATTTACTAACTGAAATACGTATATAACATATTTTTATAAAACTATTATAAAAAAAAGATATGTCATACTAAAATAAAATAAAATTAAAACCCTTTCTAGCTCTATCCCTATCTATCACCATACCTTGTGTAGAAACAGCCCTACTCCTCGCGAGATCTATCTTGTTGCCCACCAGAAGCGCCGGTCGCGACCTCAGCATGTCGCAATCCAACAGCCTCGCCAACTCCTGTTCAGCTTTCTGGAAAGAGGCCTTGTCCACAACTGAGTATATTACAACGAAAGCATCTGGTGGTTCTGCACGATCTATCTCTTCCTAGGAATAGAAGAAAAAAACATTATAAAATTATTGAGCACAGTTTTAACGTAACTGTTGTGGGTGCGATTCTTAAAGAAGCAATTTTTTTTGGGGGTTAGCGTGAAGTTATATTTAATTTACCAGATGGAAGCGTCCGCGCTCCTTTTTTACGTGTACCTAAAAAAAAATGTCAAGACTCGCCAACAGCTTGGACGTAAGATTTTCATTTGATCATTTCTATCCATACTGCATCAACAGCTTTTTAATTGACAACGATAATTTCGTAATTTTTTATTTAATCACTTTTTCTGTATTAGGCTTTCATAGTGTTGTCCAAAACGGTTTATTCATTTAAAGTGGTCAATATAAAAAAAATACTGTATATGTATTTCGTATCCAATTACACGCCAATTATTTTCAAAATGTTGCTGATTTTGGTTTTTTATAATAAAAATATATTACAAATAATATATCGGCTTTCTCAGTACCAACCAAACTAAAGCGTAATTAACTTCATATTACACCTTTTAGCTTTTTCGTTATAAATGAAGCTTACTTTAACGCCAAGAAGGAAAGAGAACTTCCACAAAATATTATAATTATATATTCTACGTACACTTGTTCTTGTAAAGACAACATAAATTACAATATTATTTAATGATTCTTGTTCTCTAAAAAATGATAATAAATAGTGTTTGTTATTTTCTAGACTAAATCGTAAAATCGTAATATTTTAAATATATTGGGGATGTCGTGGAGCAGGGACACAAGCGTGCCACTGTAAAGGTGTTGGTTCGATTCCCACTTCGGAGAATGAAATATTTAATACTTGCATTTGCATGCTCTGGTAACAAGCAAAAGCGCGGCGTGGAGTTCCGACACTCAACAGGGGCGACGGAATTATTTTAATGCGAACGAGACTACACTATGTTTCCAGGGTTTCTCTGCCTACCCTGCTATATGCGGGTTACAGTGTGAATCTAAAAAAAAATATGGTCGAGATTAGAAAAATGAAGAATTCATGCAGTAATAGCTACGATAATTAATTTAAGTATATCATAGATTTTTATATATGAATTTAAATACCTAGTACTGAAGAACGGCGAATTTAGTGACGAAAATAAATAACGTTAAATAAAATATTTGACAACATAATAAATAGAACCAATTAACAGTTATTTCCTGTAATTAGTACTTTATAAATACAAGATTGAAACGTAACAGACCTTAGAAACTTTATCATGATTTCAATTTTCTCGAGATTTTCTCAAGCAACGTCTTCGTTTAAGAAAAAAGAGAATAATTGGAAGTTCTTTCTCATGTTTTCTTAATATTTTATTAGTTACGTAAAAGAAAAAATGCTTCACGGAGAGAGGTAAAGGTAGGCAGACAGAACCGAGCGTTAATGAACTCTCTAAATCTCACGCCAGTTCCCATCTAAATTGGGTGACATAACTTAACATCAGCGTGTTGTCTTGTTACCAAAACAAGAAAATGAAAATAGTTCATTTCCCGACAAATAATCGAACTCACAACCATCGCATTTACAGCCAGACATTGTGGCCTCTATATAAGAATTACAAAATATACGCGCTACATATTCTTCATCTAACTGGTGTACATATGGTAAAAAATAAATAAAATAAACATCGTTTTCCGTATCGATAATTGAAAAACGATAAAAACGTAATTCGCAAAACGTGAAAAATTGTAACAAAAACACAAAAAAATATTTCTAAGATTTTTTTCTAGTTTCGTGTAGTCTTGGCTGTTCTCCACGCATCGCCCATTTCAAAATATTGCTTGTTCAGTGGCGGAACTCAACGCCACGCTTTGTCCTGTTACCACTACGATTTGAAAATGGCTTATTTTTAATAATTTTAAAATGATATTCCACACTTAGAAGAGAAGAGAGAAGAGAATTATAATTTTTAGAAAACGTATAAAAATTTGAACTTAACGGGGGCTGTTGGTTGTTTGGGTTCCATGAGGCACGGATTCAAGACCCGGTACGTTCAATTTTTTATATGTTTTTTAAAAAGTATTGAAAATAGCTTCTTTTCAGAGAAATTCTTATGGAACAAAAAAAATCAGGTATTTTGTTTTAGGTCTCAAAGTAAATCGAGGTCGACCTCTAGTTATTTCATATAAATATAGATATAGTATGTATAATATATTCTTAGTATTATTACCTTTGTACCTGTGCAATTTACAAAATATAATTCGGATTCTTCACCATTCAGCATTATTGATACCTTCTGTTCGGAGCTGTCGACGTCTGAAACAAAATTTAATTTAATATTTAAATAATATTTTTTTTACAGATTATGTATGCTAATAATAGTAAAATTTGTAATAATTTAACATAACCAACAAAATGCCTAAATCGATGTAAATAGTCTGTATATATGTATAAAATAAAAGTATTAAGTAAAATAATGTATAGTTCAAATGGGGTAAGCAGCGGTTGGGCTGTTTTTTAAAAAAATTTAAATAAAATAAATCAAAAAAATCAGTTTTACGCTGTATCCCCCACAGAGCAGGGGAGTGCTAAGACACTCCTTTCCACTTTCTGCTGAATTCTGGAGGCATTGCATGTTTAGTGGCAAAACTCAACGCCGCGCTTTATGCCGACACCAGATTGAAGAAATGGAAATACAAATTTAAGTAAATATTTCATCTCCTCGAGTGGGGATTGAACCCACAACCAGTCGGTTTTATAGTCACACTTTGTGCCCCTGCGCCACGACTGGCATCTATTTTAAAATACAATATTATAAAATGTGATACAATAGTTTAAAATAAGATTAATAAATTTAGAAACGCCTACAAATTAAATATAACGTACATATAATATAAACAGTAGTTCTGACAAAAAAAGGCTTAAGCCAGCCCGCAAGTCCACAAAAACCTTATATGAATATACATACTTTAATAAGAAATATCGATATCACTCAGTATTTCTATAAATATAAAATCTCCTATGATCAAAGGACGCGAGGATCTAGAAATATTTATAATTTAAAAGAACACGTTCCAGCTCTTGATATAAATTGGACTGTGCATTTGGCAGGTGTGTGCCTCGAGCGAGACCGTAGACATCTTGATAGAAGAGAAATAATAAAACTGCATTAGAACCTTATTGTTGTTGTACCTTGTTGTTGTTGTAGCATAGTAAGTTAAGCAGAAGGAAACTAGTGTTAAGACACTCTGTTACCCATTATTCGTCCAATTTCAGACATATGCTGAGTGGCGGAACTCAACACAGCAATCGTTTACATAAAAATTGTCATTTGTGATTTAAAATTGGATGCCATCATTGTAGTCTCTAAATATTAGACTGTATAATCGATGTAGGGAGGTTCGAAACTCAGCCTGGGAAACGTGTCAAAATATCATAAAAATATCAAATCAAATCAGATTCACGCTGTATCCCGCACACAGCAAGGTAGGCACAGGGAACCCGTGTTAAGACACTCCTTTCCCCACTTTCCACCGAATTCTGGAGGCATTGCGTGCTGAGTGGCGGAACTCTACGCCACGCTTTGCCTCGAAACCAGAGCTCAGAAAATGAAAATATTAAATACTTTATTTCCTCGGATGAGAATCGGAGCCGCAACCTGTCGCGTTTACAGGCACATTTAGCGCTACGATTAGCCTCAACATATATATTTTTTTTATTTAAAGATTTCATATATAGTAATGAAATGTAATATAGCATCTCTGTTGCTCGTGCTCATAGATAAGTATGCAGACGACGCGAAGCGTACAGCTATGTCTTTTCCCTTAGTTTCTTAGACTAAAGTTTAAAATGTATAGTGTTGTATATTTTATAGTGCTTTCCAAATACCCACATAATTTTTATATTTTTAAATAACACCACAGTGGTGCAGTTCGGATTTGGCAATATTTGTGATTGTTGTGGATTCATATTTTTATTTAAGAATCCCGCTGCGTCCTGCACGTAGCATGCAACTTGGAAACCCAGCGGGAAGAAGACATTCCGTTTTACTTATGACATTGTATGTTTATAATAAATACAATTTTGGATCAAAGGGAAATTATTAAGATTCTAACATTGTTTAATCAGTATTTAACTTAATTGGTGAAAATCACTTGGGATGTTTCCAAGAGGTGCGGGTTCGATATCCCGAATCGGATTTGTATCAACAACTATCACGTTGAGGCAGACAAGACCCAAAGGCGCCACGATCGTTTCACCTGTTATGTTTAGTATAGACTTTGAGAAATGAAGCCGTTACAATTTGATTTATTAGTCCTCGACAGCGTTGAGTAATTAGGGAAAGCCCGGTTATTACTGTCGATTAACAGCAAAAAAATAAGCTGTTTGCTTGATTACACTCGGTAAAATTTGTAGCGTCGTTTTCATGTCATTTAATTTTTGTAAAAATATCAAATCTAGGAATAACTTACATTTTGAACAAAAAAACATTATCTCAGTATATTTTCTATGTTACAATTTACTGAAAAAATTTATATGACCTACATATTGTTTTATTCTACATTTTCATTTTTTTATTGTCAGCTTCACGCTGTATCCCGCTCACAGCAGGTTAAGCAGAGGGAACCTAGTGTTAAGACACTCCGTTCCCTACTTTTCAGTCGGATTTACAGTCACACTTTGTGCCCCTACGCCACGACTGGCCTATTTTTCAACCCTATACTGCATATAGCAGGGCGACCGTATAGGCAGAAGGAACCTTAGGTTCCTTACAGTGTTAAGGAATGAAGAATGAAGTACATTCTCCATTTTCGGTCTAATTTTTAAGAAATCGTGTGTTGCCGGAACTCATACTGTGTCTTCTTACATAAATAAAAACATTCATCAGGGGGTTTTCGAGATAACTGTTTTTTTTTTTTTTTTAGTTATGGAAAAGAGACGGCAAACGAGCGTGCGGAACACCTGATGGTAAGTGATTACTGCCGCCCACGGCCCCGTGCAACCCCAGAGGAGCTACAGGTGCGTTGCCGGCCTTT
>DWAP01001360.1:0-16080 GCA_018230625.1 Heliconius eleuchia
TTCTGAGATTATCGTGAAGAAACGCACAGACAGTAAGTATCGATAAGTTGTGTTTCATTCAAACATTCAATTGTAGGTTCTTATGGGAGGTACGAAAATGCGACCTAAAGTTTTAATAACTTTCTCTTAAAAAATCTTCATTGCGTTGCAAACATACATTATAGGTATACAAAACACAAGCATAATTCAGTGTGTTAAGTAAATAATTCTGTGGTTTAAGCGGGCGAAGCCGCGAGCGGGTCGCTAGTATTGTATATTTTTAACATTTAGAAAACGTATAAAAATTTGGACGTAGTGGGATTCGAACCCGCGCCTCCTGGAGACCAGTCGGTTATCAAAATATTGTATTTTATCTTCACACATACTTATATTTTGAAAAGTTAGATAAGAAAACCTAAAAAACATAGGCCTCTTTTATATTGATATTGCGTTAGCGTTAGACGTTGCAAGTATACCTACAATATGAAAATTTAGTACACTTTTTAATAATTGGTATAATTTTAAAGTTGTATATATACATATAATTTATTTATTACTATAAAAATTATAATGAAATTTATTCATTTATAATAATTAAATATATATTATGTGTTTAATACAGAAGTTCTAACAATTAACGTTATGATTATTACCGTAAATGAATTATTCAGATATCCTGTATTAATATGGGTAAGTTATAGTAATAACATATTGTTATGGGTACTACGAAAACAATTTATGTTATTGTAAGCAATTTATACCCATATAAGATAAGCACTACAAAAATAAACGCAGGCTGAGAATACACAGTATTTTCCAAAATGAAAGATAAAACCAGGACGACTTATAGCTTCGTTGGGAGTTTGCCAAGAGGTTGACCTAATATGCAGTAAACGTCCTAATTTCTAAGTTGAAAAAAATCTCAATAGTAGGCGCATTTTCTACTTCGTATATAAGGATGGTACTTTTGTATCAACAGTTATATAAGACGAGAGGTAAATGCTGCACTATTTAAGGCTGTACTTGAAAGAAAATAAAACGATAAAAGTTTTTTCTTAAATGGACAATTAAAAAATAAAGATCATTGTTACAATGATGTGAAGTATGATAGTTAAGTAGAAAATATATATAATTTGTTAATAAATATCGTATAACGAAAAACCTAGACAATGGACATCTAGTGGACGAAATGATGCTTAAAACGGTAAATTTTTCAGAAGAAAGAGCACAGATAACACATTTATTCTACGATTTTAAAATCCTTAGATAAATATTATTTTCAATAACAACCAAAAACGGTCAATAGAGTATGTGTAAAACGGCTCATTATAAAATGAACATAAAAATCTTACTCACTTTTAAAATCGAGCCAAATATTGGACCCTTTTCGTAGGCACATATGAAATATAGTAAAAAGTCGCTGAAGACCCTACGAGATGCCCTAGAAGCATTTAATGCTGGTAGAACTTACAACTCTATACGAAGCAAATATCTCTAAAGTTCTTTGAACTTACCAACGAACTGACAAGGCATAGGTTTTGAGTTAACTTGTGCGCGGTATTAGAGTTAAGTATTAGAGTTAAGTGTTAGAGTTAATGCATGAAGTGCTCAGCAGTTACTTCTCCTATGACTTCTAAAGATGATGATGATGTGTCATCGAAACATATCAACAGTTAATCCTGTTATTCGGTTTCTTATATACTATAACTTATATTTATTATTTCACAGTTGATAGCCGTAACCTTAAGGAGTCCTTAGAGAGGGCAGAATGGAGTCTAGGCATAGAGCTTTGGTGCAGCGAAGGAGCTCAATCCAGCACGTTATCACCAGTTTCGTGCCGCGTCTTGAAACTGCACTTTCAACCCTCGCAGGGTCTACATTATCACTTGCCTGTGCTGTTCGACTACTTCCATCTCTCTGCAGTCTCCGTCACAATCCACGCCAGCTTAGTTGCTCTACATCAGCCCTACATCAAGTAAGTTACATCAAATTTTATCAGGCACATATTAGCCTAATAAATTTTTGAATGTAGAAAAATGTATATTTTATTAAAATATTAGTCACAAATACATTGTTAATTAAAATATTAATATTATGGGACTTACAATAATATAACAAGAAATAATCGCTTAAAATCATATGATAAAAAAAGGTTTAAAGTTTTTCATATTATTATATATTGAAAAATTATATTCTTTAATTTTATAGACTGCAAATAATAATATTTTCTATAGTTTTCTATTTAATATATTTATGAACACTTCAAACATAATGTCGCGCAAAACGTATCTTCATAGTGTTATGAAGTTGGCGCGTGATATAAGAGTCTCATATTGCAGCAGCGAACAATGCAAAGTGGATTTCTACTACAATAACTTCCCTGCCTTCAAGTATTCTTTTGACATATATTTTTGTAACCTTTGACGTATATTCTCCTCAGATAAAACAAAATTCGTTTGTTACATGTCTTTATTTAGGAAGAGCATCATGCATTATGTACAGAGCTGGTAAGTAGTAGACTATAGAGTTTACGCACTTCGAGCCATGAATCGCACTTATTTTTTTAAATTCAAATTATACATTTTATAGTATTTTATGAAATTATATGATATGATAGTATCTTAATAATTAATACGTTGATATTTTGACTTTTCGTAGTTACTACAATCCGCCTCAGTCCATGCTCGTAGAAAAAAAAAACATTAAGAATGTTAGTCATTTAATAGAATTTTATTCTCTCGCATAGAAAAAAGTAGATAACGTCAGCCATTAATATACAAGAACATTCCCATTAGTAGAAAATGGTCAATACTATGCCAGACGTCGCATGTCTCATAGAGAACTTATAATCTTTTTAAATATATAAATAATATTCTGTAAACTATACTTAACACAGAATAATTTCAAATTGTACATGATTACAGGCGGCTAATGTTTACGAAACAGTGAGAGAATCAAATGATTTTAATAAAACACCTCGTCGTAATATGAAAAAAATTAATTAATTGCAGTACACCTCGGTCTAGCAAACAGTGGGGCAAATTGATGAAAAGTGCAGGGTCAAATTTTAACGCTTCAGGAAGCTTAGAGAACATTTTGTTTGGGTCGAGCGGGAAATGTGCCGGCGGGAACTCGAGCAAAATAGCGCATGCCAGGTTTGTTATTACTATACAGCATTTTCTTTATGAAATACTTTTTAAAATATAATCGTGCTGTTTTTGGTAACTTACTGAGGGTGTACCCAAGGTTATTGGTCAAAGTAATAATGCTCATTCCTATATGCTTTCGAGATTATGTTAACAATTGGGAAAAGTATAGAATTATGTCACTAATAGGCTTATCTACAATTGTCACAACGGTCATTAATTAAAAGTTTTAATAATTATTACAGACAAGTTCATGCTGAAGTATGTGGCATTCTACTTGGATCATTGGAAGGACTGCAGAGTGCTCTGACAGTCTGCGGATCGACTGGAGTGTTACTCACTCCTGAAGAATCATCTTCCAATTCCATCGTGGGTGAAGTTGCACAGCGAATAAAAGATTTGAGTGACCTCGGAAAGGCAAGTTACGTAGTAATTTACCATTTGTTCATTTTTAAGCCAAAAAAATAGAAATTTTCCTTAATACATGTGGGTACTTGCATTAAATGTGTACATTTTTCAATAGAAATCGGAAGCAGGTGAAGAAGAAGAATGGGCAATGGGGGCAGCACACGACATAGCAAGATTATGTGCAGAAGTAACGCTTCGTTGGCGTGCCTTTCTACATCATACTTCAGATCGCCCCCACGTGCACCACGCTCTTGCTGCGAGGCATCATGCTTTGCGGTATGTAATATAACTTAATTCATTATTAAAAAAAACAAATCAATAAAAAACGTTCTAATGAGTTATAAATTATAATAATATATATTATTCACACCAACGAAAGAGTAAAAATCATATACATACTACTTATCATTAAAAAATAAATTAAATCATATACTAAGACTAAATAATTTCAGGATTAAGCGCTTCTCTGAATGTTTCTTCGTGCTGGACAATCCAAGACATTCGCTAGCGGGTTGCTACGACAGTAACTACCAGTCTTATCAAAGCGTTGGAGAAACGGCAAGACGATCGCGCTACCTTGCACTGTTGCCACCTTTACCCGTACATTGTATCGCGCTTGATGGCGACCCCCACATAATGCCAATTATATTTGAAGACAGGTAAATCAGTTTAATAAATAATGATGTACTGTTAGGTGTACAGCTCCCGCTGTTTTTCTATTGATGGCTTTAAGGTACCAAACTTTCTGTACCAAATCTATTAAAACCGGTTGAAACAATCACAGGCGATAGATATCGGGCTGAATAAATGCATTTGAGCCGAGCATCTCATAAGATGATAAATTTTTTCACCACGATCTTCGTGCAATGCCCGAAAGATGAGAAAAAGTAGTGGCCATAATAGCCAAACCTAAATTTTATAAATTTTAACCCCCTACTAATATGTTTATTAGGACCAAATAATATAATGTTATTATGTATCAAGATTAATAATAAATATTTTTTGTAGTTATTATATGTAACTTTAGTATATTACATTTGTAAACCTTTGTCTGTCACCTGCCTGTTTGGCAGTGGGTTAAAACCATGCTGTCTGGCAATAGATATTGTCATTTCTAACATTATTCCAAATAAAAAAATAAAAAAAAACTTTATAATTTAACGAAAGTTAGGTACTATTTTATGCACCTTATTTATCCAATAACTGCCAAACTAACCACCACCCAAGATGCATATTTCATAATCGTACTTGGCGGTGTTGGGTGTATGCATAAATTTTAGGCTCTCTAAAATAACGAAGGTATGGCTTGGTTTGGATCTGGGATCATAAGGTGATTTAGTAATATATAAATATTGTCCGTAAGTAAAATAATGTTTTTTATAGTGTCGCGCTGCATCCTGCACACAGCAGAGTTGATATTTTTCGCCGAACTCTGGAGGCGAGTGCTTTGCTTCGACACCAGAGCTAAAAAATAAATATTAAATATTTTATTTCTTCGAGTGGGAATTGAACCCAACAACCACCTGTCGCGTGTACAGACACACTATGTGTCCCTGCGCCACGACAAAAAAATTGTATAAGTACCTACGTACCGCTCATATATCCTAAGTAGACATGGCATAGAGCTAAGAGTAATTTTATAAGAACTGTAAACTGTTAGAACCGTCGCGTTTAATTAAATGTTTCCAAACACGATCGTATAATGTAGTTTTAATAATTATTATTATCTATAATCGGCTTCACGCTGTATCCCGCACACAGCAGGGTAGGCAGAGGGAACCTAGTGTTAAAAGTGTATTATTATCTATAAATAAATAAATTACAAAAGATTTTTTAATCTGCTTGTATTATTTATAAGTATTTAACTTAGCGTTTATTTTAGATATCAAGACACCGCTGAATTCGCGAGGAGGCGTTCCTTTTTGAATTCAAATACTAACAAAGCTGGAAGTGGTACGTTGGATTTTTTCATATTTCTACATTACTCCTATAATATATTTTAATATAAGTTTATAATATAATTTTATAAAAATATTTCAGATCCATTTTTGTGTTCGGAACCTGTTGGGGAGGACTGCGCTTGTAGTGTTACGTCAATAATTGATTCAAGAAGGCCCTCCTCTGAAGCATCGAGGGTTACTCTATCATTGCCAAAAGCAATGATAGATGTGCTTGAACCACAATTTAACACTCCTAAAGCAGGTGCAGGTGCAGGTGTAGTGCAAGCGACATTAACACTTGCACCACAAAAATCTGCTCGAGGATCCCCAAAAAGAACTATTGTAAAACAAAGCGTGGTTGAAATGAATAAACCTCACAATAAACAATTAGAATTAACAGGCAGAAATCGATATATTGTTCAAAACAATCAGATTAGTGAAATCCAACTACCACCAAACAATGTTTTTTCTTCGTGTCCTATTCAACAAGGTCAACAATTGTCTAGATACTCAGCCTCAACATTGCTTGATATAAATGCTGCTAAAAGTAACATAAATGTCTCTCAAGTTGGAAAAGACAGATCAGATTCTGATCAAGTTTTTAACCAAAAGCATGAAATCACTAGTGGTGTAAGTACTTTACCAGCTAGACATAGCAAATCCTTAGACCAATTGAGAGTTTCACAAATGACACCTTTAAGTATACAAACTTTATCCAAAACTGTTAAGAATAGTTCTAATACGTCAGTCAACTGTCAGAAAACATATGCATCATCTCAACCAACCAAACCAACAACTCTACCAAGAAGTGTCACAACTACAGCTTATCCTACCAACACGACGACTCGATGTGGATCAAAAGGTGAGGATTATAGAAGAAATATCAATGAATTTAGAGAAAAGTATAAAAATCCTTGTAATTCGAGCACGCATGGAATAAATAATGAAGTATTTCACAGTGTAGGATATAAGTATGACAGTGTAATGAAGGGAAATACTAATCAAATTTATGGTTACGCTTTCGGTAATCAGGGTAACATACCAGCAAATATTCGTAATCCATTAGAATTTCAAAGAGGTTATAGTGTAAATTTACCCCGTCCTATGTTGCCTCCTCGTAATTCTTATCCACCCGTTAGTGGAAAAAATCAAGTGACTGATCAGAGTAATTTAGTTTCTAATAAGCATGTTCATAGATCCAATTCTACACATGTGTTCCAACAAAATATTGATAATCAGCAAATGGACATAGAAGCAGCTCGAAATCAATTAAGGCATGAATTAAATTATTACCTCCAAAAGGGTGATTGGAGTTATGATTTTAACACCGGAAGTTTAATACAAAATTATCAAAAGAAATCTAGCAAGAGTAGTGATGACAGTGGCTTTGTTATGACGTTAGACAGGAGTAGCGATGGAACATCCAAGTCGACATACTCAAAAACACCACCATCTACACCTCACTCTACTCTGCCTTCAGTGAGACATAAGAAAAGCCGATCTAAAGAATCTAAACTAAATATGAATGGTAAAGAAGCTACTAAAATGAATTCAAGTCGAGATTCCTTAAGCAGTCATCATTCTATCAAATCTAGAGATAGTAGATCTGATAGACATACACCAAAATCTGATAGAAGTACACCAAAGTCCGGAAGGGTTACTCCGAAATCTGGAAAAGCTACACCGAAATCTGGTGGCATTACACCGCGTTCTGGTCTAGCCACTCCTAAATCTGGTAGAGGTACTCCAAAATCCGGAGGAACCACTCCAAAGAGCGGTAGATCTAGTGGTAAGCCAGAGAAACGTACAAAACATAAAGCATCAGATAAAATGACACAACTTATGTCAGAAGCGGCATCTTCTTCAAGCGATGAAAGTATACCTTTTGAATTGAGAAGACTTGAATCATCGACAAGTGTTCCATACAGCTTAGATCACGGAGCAGAATTACGGCATTGCAGAAGTGCAGCATCCATTATTGACGAGCCTAACTTAAACAGTGCATTTGGTTCGGAATCTTTGCCTAACTTAGCCCCACCGCCAGCATTTGAGTCTCCTCCTTTAGATATTGGTGATAAAGACTTTAAAATTTTACCACCCGAAAATTTTATAAATAAAGAAGAAAAACGAAGTAGAAGTTCAACTTCTAGCTTAAGTGAACAAAGTGGTTGGGTTTCAAGCGGGCGAAGTTCAGGACCTTCTTCTCCTGATAATGGCAGTTGCCAATTAAATCCAAATTATTCTGCACCGAGTACTAGTACTGTTATTAAGATACCTAGTAAAAAATATGATGAAAATGTTGAAACTCGAAAAAGAGAAGGCGATAAGGTAAGCGAATTTAAAAGAACTGTTCTCAACGGCGAGCAATTACGTGAACGCTTACTTAAACTAGCTGTAAAAGCTGCTCAAAGTAGCTCAACTGAGAAAATAGAATGCTGTGATAAGGAAATTTGTGAAGAATGTACCATTTGTAGTGACTCTATCTGTACGGACAGTCAATGTGAATATAATAAAATGATGCACAATAATGGAATTGATGCTGGTTGTAATTCAGATACTTGTACAGCAAGTTGCTTTCAGCAATATACGGAATCAAATACGAGTAAAACTAATCAAAGACATAATTCTTTTAGTGCTATACAGGGCAAAACTTACAGCTCAGTCAATAAATCTTCAAATGAAGGAAGCGTAAAAAAGTCTCAGACAGTTAGCGATAACTTACATCCATATATTAGAAAAGAAATAACACCTAAACCCCAATCTCAACCACCCCTTCCAGCAAAATCAAACACTATGAATAAAACAAAATTAAGAGATAGGATAGAATATACTGAAAAGTTAATAGCAGCAGAAATCCGAAGTTTAACAGTTGACCGATCGTGTAAAAGCCACAAATCTGCTGGAGAACCTGTTGCATCAGTTCAAAAATACCAAGGGAAGGCTAAATCAGAAATAGATTTAAGTCATTTGAGCGGGGAAAATGATTATGAACACTTACCTCCCCCACAACAATTTAGAGATGCTCCCCCTCCGCCTGACGATTTTAAGGTATACTATGATCATTATTTATATTATTAGTAAATTTCTATATAAAGATAACCATTTGCTTTCAATTTTAAGGATCCTCCCTTAAAGTCGCCGCATCTAAGCAGGCAAAGTAGTAAATCGTCTACGCCATCTAAAAGTAAAAAATCTACGCATACCACTACATTGCAGCTGGATAATCCACTTTATCATGTATGCGAAGGTACTTATATGTTTTTTTTAGATCCGTCTTTATTTACTAACGCTTATGCTTAAAAAACTAACAATCATATATTGGTTTAGGAATATTAGAAAGACGAAAATTAAGGCCTCATCAGTCCATGAATGCCAATGCAGGAACCTCGGCCAGCACGCTTAATAAAAGCCAAAGCACTGGAGAGCTAGCTAGCAGAAACGAAAATGGTAATATAGGAAGGTCCTTGGCCTGCTTTACTACAGATAGCCATTATTTAACAACATTGTTTAAATTTTATAAATTTTTATATTACATTGCGGTCTTTCAGAACAACGACAAAGTAACCTTGTGAGCATATTTGGATTGGCAGAGTCAGAACGATTGTTTGTGAAATGTAGAGAAGAATTTAGACAAAGTGTTAAGTATCCAGGAGCTATATATTCTGACTTTCCCCCCGTAGAAAATTCTTTGCCATATTTCCATATAAGCGATGAATATAGAATGTTTAATCCAGAAGGTATGTATCATATGCTGAAATATCATTTATATAATTTTATGCATATGCATTGTTATGACAAGATGTATCCAAAAATATTTTAATTGATACACATTATTTTAGGGTTACATCTCATCATATGCGTTCATGGACTAGATGGTAACGCAGCAGACTTACGATTAGTAAAAACTTATTTAGAATTAGGCTTACCAGGAGCTCGACTAGACTTTCTCATGTCAGAAAGAAATCAAGGAGATACTTTTTCTGATTTTGATACTATGACTGATCGGTGGGTATTTTATAGTTTCAATTATTTTTATATTTCTTTTGTCTTTTACTTTTGATATTAATGCGATTCTTTTGCAGGTTGGTTCAAGAAATTATGACGCACATACAAAATTCAAGCGAACCAGCCAGAATTAGTTTTGTAGGACATTCCTTGGGCACTATCATTATTAGATCTGCTTTAGCTAGACCACAAATGAAACCATTCTTAGGGAAATTGCACACGTTCTTGTCTCTTAGTGGTCCTCATTTGGGAACGCTTTATAACTCCAGCGGTCTTGTAAATGCAGGTGAGATAATATTAAAGCTGTTAATTGTATTTATAGCATTGCATGTACTGTAAGATATATTATCTATAACTTAATAAAATTAAAATAATAAAAAAATCAGATATTAAAAAATCTAAAACGTAAACAAACAAATGGAAGAACTGATACCTGAGCTAATCCTTAAATGGCTGGTCATATTTTCTTAAATCAGGTCTAGGGTTTATACGTCTAACTAGCACATAACGTACAGACACGTCAAACTCATAGCACTCCTCTGTTTACGTCGGGGGTTAAATAGAAAAAAATCTGCAGTAAAAAAAACATTAAAATTCCAATAAAACATATATGAAATACTCATATTTACAGGAATGTGGTTTATGCAAAAATGGAAAAAGTCTGGTTCCTTATTACAACTATCTCTTCGCGACGCAGCTGATCCACGCAGATCATTTCTCTATCGGTTAAGTGAACGAAGTCAACTGCACCAATTCAAGCATATTCTACTTTGCGGTTCGGGGCAAGACCGATACGTTCCTTTACATTCTGCAAGACTAGAACTCTGCAAAGCTGCCGCTAAAGACACATCGTTATTAGGACAAGCTTATAGAGAAATGGTATAACACACTGTTTATTAATATATAATCATTCTACTTTATTAGAGACTATCATAGTTTTACTTGATTTCCCTGTGGTTTTATTTCTCTGCAGTGGCAAATATTTACACACAATATCTCGTGTTTCGATGGAAAGCAGGGAACGAACTTTACACTAGGTTCCCTTTGCCTACCCTGCCCTACCCTGCTATTTGCGGGAAAAGTGTGGAGTTAAAAATATTTAAATTCTTACTTTGTTTTTTCCAATAATCTTAAGGTTGCCAAGAATAAATCGCTATTTTAGCGATAAAACATTCATGTTTTTTATTTATTTTTTTTGTTTTAATGTTTGCAGGTGCATAATATGGTGTCGCCACTGGCGGCTCGAGCTTCTTCAGTATCAGTAGTCCGATACGATGTGCAGCACGCTCTGCCACACACTGCTAGTGCGCTAGTTGGCCGAGCAGCTCATATTGCAGCATTGGACTCTGATCTGTTCATAGAAAAGTTTCTGCTCGTCTCAGCGTTGAAATACTTCCGATAAAAATAAATTTAGATAACACATATATGTATATGCACCCGTATTAAGACATAGGATTGCATCCTATATGATTGTGGACCGTGCAATACATTACATGGTATTCGTTTCTTTTAAAACAATAGTTCCTCATAGTCTCTGCGCTTCATTATTTTGAACTAAAAATTTAATTTTCATTATTTTCTTTAATTACATGCAAATTAGATCAAAATACGAGCACTAAAACTCGTTTCATGTCTAGTGCCCTCATATGCCTTAATCTTTCATAGGAACACATCAACACGAATTGAGATTGCAGAATCACTTCTGCATTATATATAATACACAACAAAACTTAAAACAACTAAACATTACCGAACTACATTCGGATCTGCCTATTCCTTTCCTTTTTTATAATATTTACTCCAAAAGACTTTAGTTTCATACTGAAACTCGCAGAAACGTGTGATTATATAATTTTTTTGTAATATAGATAAAGTATATTGGAAAAATGTATGTGATTAAATAAATAAGATTAAAATAAATAAATATTAGGTTTTCATTAAATGGAATGCTATTACCTAGTCAAAATGGATTATATCAAAAACATAGCTTACGCATTTCTCTGGCATTTATTGTAAGAAAAACAAATTATATATGTTTACACAATTTATTCGGAGTATAGCACCTTATCTGATCATCGCTCGTTCTCTCTCTTATATTATCAGGTGTTTTCATATTAATATTACAATGCACATTATAAAATATCGCAAATTTTAAATAATGTTGGCAATGAATGACCTTAAATTTATCTCCTTTACTGAAAGATTTACTTAAATAGTATGGTTAATTTTACATGAAAATGTGTGATAAAAAGCAGCGTATAAATTTCTTAAAAATTTCAATTTTAATTATACTAGGTTAAGATGGATCTTTACACCAAATTATTAAGACTTTCGAATTAGCAAATGTAGAGTATGTAGATGTTATCTGTATTAGGATTTTATTAATTGTTGTATATGATCACTGAAACAAACATACGAATTTTATGTGTGCTTTTGGAATGCTAAGCCCATAGTTCTTTTTTTTGCTATTACAATTCATCATGTTTCAATTGTGACCTCCAGTTTATTATTTTAATTTTCACTTTACAAAATTAAACTTTAATATATTTTTTATCATACAATTAAACACTACAAAATTTATCAATATATATCACAATCGCATCAAAATTTATCTACTGAGTATAAGGTACATGAAGATACAACCGTATTATTTTGTCTTAGACACCAAGTCAAGCAAGTACACATATGATGACAATGTATTAAAAAAACTTATATAGCGACAAGATGACATTTATGTTTATAGAATTTTGTCTATAAATAATATACCTTTTATTATTAAAAAATTATGTAATAGTATTTTAATAACAGCCACACTAACGCGATGTATCTACACAGGTATTTGTGTTATGTCAAACTATAACCAAAAAGTCACAATTTATTCGCAAGTGGACACGGAGTTTGATATCGTTGGATTAAGTTTTTACAATTTTTTGGATTTATATGCACTTTTACAAATTAATTTTCTGAAATAATGATATACTTTGAATATTAATTAAGTGATTGATCCGACAGGGCCTTATTACAATATAAGGACAGGCCGCAGCCTTAAAGCAGTAATTAAAAATTAGAGTAAAAGTTGTAAATTATCGAATGTTAGACTGATCTTTAAAAATATACGGTATTAATAAGTTTAATAGATTCATTTATAGTCATGATTTGATAAAACTGTTATTAATGTCTTGCTCTGTCCACTTTTCTCTATTTATTAATCTGTAGGAGACATTTTATACAGGGGCTTAGAAATTCTAGTCTTTATTTTAATTTCTTTTTAGAATAGTGTGACAACAACGTGATCAAAAAAGACTTTTTAATTTTAAAATTTACTAATCGTACACGTCATCATCAATAATATTATTTTCTTGATAATGTTGTTGTTATACGATATATTATTATATATTATATTATAGAGTAATACCTAAATTGGTTGCTCATGGGCATTGCTTTTAAAAATAAAGTAATCTAATATACCTAGTAGATGTATCAATAAACAAAATGACATTGTAAATAACAGAACAAATTTTTATTTGTAAAAAACATTCGTATGTTAAATGGATATGTGTCGATGTTATACACTTATAATAAAATAAATAATGCCCGAAATCTCGAAAGAAAAACCTTTTTATGACACAATAACCCACTTTTCTATAGATATTGTTAAATAAAATATAGCCTTGTCTTTCAACTGTCTGGCGGTCACTTAGTAACGGCAGATATAAATTTATATTTAAACCACTGAGATTAAGGAATAAAAACACAACAATACAAAATATGTAATATTTATATTTCAAATTAAAGTTATTACATATTTTGAATTTATGGGTGCTTATTTCTTAAGCACCAGTTGTAGTTCAGAATCTGAACTTCAGATATTCTTCACCTGGACACAATAAGTCAATTGTAGCTATTTTCTGTTAAAGAATAAAGAAAAGCACAATGCATACCTATGTGGAAAAAAGCTCATTAAGTATGTAAGGTTGTTTTACCTTAACGATTTTTTGAATAGAATATGACAAAAAATCTTAAAGCAATAATCTAAAAAGTTCTTTAATTTTAGTAACTACGACCGCCGAGTCTTGCCCCAAAACTTATCGCTTCCTTATTTTTCTCCAATTTTTTTTTGTAATTTCGACACAACACTGGAAGAAACTGACAACTGAAGTCGGAGAAGCTAAAATACTACAGAGAGTCAACGGTAGACATTACACGTTGCTTTGGTCAGCTATTGAGGATGCATGTAGACTTTTGAACGATTCCTGGCATAAAGGATATATGAAACTTTGAAGACAATTAAAGATGACTATACTATCCTGTATAGCATAGTCATGGAAGCGCTCCTTTTACTAAAGAAATTAATCAAGATACCTCACCGGCTTAGACGTAGGATTTTTTTTCATTTCACGATGTTTATCCATACCTGTATTTTTTGATAGTAGTGATCGACCGAAGATTCAGTTTCGGCCAAAAATCATAGGTTCGGCCATAGTTTCGGTTTCGGCCAAAATACGGCCGAACCGACCGAAGCTAAGCACTTGTTAGGCGTCACTCTGCTAATTATTGTGGCCCATGAGTTATAAAGTCAGTTTATTAATCACAAATTATAAAATTAAAATTATTTATAACAAATACATATAAATCTTGCGTGGAAAGGTTTTCATAGTTGAGTATCTACGTCCAAAATTTAAAATATTTTATTTTATTTTCGATTTGTTTGTAGTAACAAAACCATTTTATATAGGATAGTCTCTATAGCTTTGTAGATGATAGGGATAAGAGCGTGGTTAATTCTTGTCTTTTTTGAACAAAAGTTATAACAGATATTAATTTAATATGCTACCCGATATAAATTCAAAACTTATATTTGGTAATGCCCACCTCTTGTACTGTACTGTATATTAAAAGAAATGGGTTTCGGCTGAAAACCTTGTTTCGGTCGGACACTATTAGATACCACTAATAGAGACCAATAACGTAAACAAATACTATTACAAAAAAGGTAAAAAGGGCTAAACAACTTTGAATTGCCGCCAATACCTACGACTCGATTTCGGAATGAGGCATATGCGGCGGTTTCCCTTTGATAGGTTTATGTCTACGTGCGTCGTTCTTGACATATGGCGTTTTCTTTTATAACGATAATTTTATTATTTTATTTTGTTTGAAAACCCCACTATTTTATTATTGAATGTTTTTTGAGGCTTTATAGAGTAAAAAACCAAAAATCGTAGTTTCAGCCCAACTTTCACTTGCGGCAAAAAAATCGGCCGAACCTTCGGCAACGATGAAACTAAATACTTGTCGAGAGTCACTCTGTTAATGGTTGTGGTCCACGAGTAATAAAGTCAGTTTATTAATTAAAAATTATACACTCAACAGGGAATGCCTTCAGAATTAGGTTGAAAGTGGGGATCAGAGTGTTTTAACACTAGGTTCCCTGTACCTGCGCTGCTGTATGCGAGATACAACGTGAAGCTGATAAAAACTTATTTATAACAAATGCATGTAAACCGTATGTGACAAAGGTTTTCAAAGTTGAGTATCTACGTCCCAAAAATTGAGCAAAGTTTTTAATTTGAGATCCCTATACCATTTATTTGATATACGACATGGTATAATCTCCCTATAAATAACCATAATAATTCCACACGACAATTTTTTTTAGTGCTTAACACTAAAAAAAATTATACCCAGATTCTTGACTCATTATATTATATTTTGAATCGGTCATTCGATAATATGCAGAACTGCAATCCATAGAGGCTGTCAAAATTAATATTCTTAAAGTACAAAAGGATCCTGCATATTGCACACAATATATACATTTATTACATAAGAGACATCTATTATTAAATCATTCAAAAATACAATACTGTATCGATTCATATTATCGTATCGAATTAAACTAAAATATATTTAACGTCTAATAGGTGATAATCTACTGTAAAAATGAACTTAAAAACATATACAAATAGGTAATCACAATGATATAAAAATAATACATAACAAATAATAAATAAATAATACAATTAAATTTTATTCTCATTTCTATTCGTTATTGAAGAAATCTTTGACTAAGTTAAGACCATCCTGCTTAAAACTTTTAACTAAAATTATCAGAGTTTCCTATACGAGTGTCAACATCATTTTTTTCTGACAATACTTACATCGGTATTCTTTTTTTATTTTGGCATCACATTAAACTCCGGATGGAATGACATAACAGTTCTTCTAACGTTAAACCAATCAAAATCGTCTAATGTCAATTTGAGACAAACTCGTTACTTTTGAAAAAGTATATTTTTTTTATTTATTTATTATTTTGCTGATGCTTTTTTTCTGTGAAGTTCACTAAGTGACAAATGACAAACTCTATTTACACTTACTGTATGTTTGTATGTGACAGTAAAGACGATAGGCAGCTAAGCGTGTCAAAAATATAAAAATATTACACACTATAGTGGAGGACGGAGTGTTTTAACACAACAATAGCTTAGGTTCCCTCTGCCTACCCTACTGTGTGCAGGACAGCTAACACGCTAACAGAACAACGTTTTTTTTTTTCGATCTTGAAGTTAATGCTGTTAGCCCTATTGGCTTTTACAGCG
>DWAP01001361.1:0-16072 GCA_018230625.1 Heliconius eleuchia
GGCTCCGGCGCCCAACCCACCTTAAAGGCCGGCAACGCACCTGTAGCTCCTCTGGGGCTACACGGGGCCGTGGGCGGCGGTAATCACTTACCATCAGGTCACCCGCACGCTCGTTTGCCGTGTCTTTTCCACAAAAAAAAAAAAAATGTATAATATTAAAATTAAGATGCCTCGTAATGCCTTACACCAAAATAAAAAATTCTTATTTTATTAGACTTGGTAATATTTAGCAAAACAAATAATACAATGGCAATAATTTTTAAGTTTTGGTAATGCAAGTTACAAACTATCCCTCTTTTCCTAGCGAAGAATAGGCTGTAGGCTTTTTAATTTTCTATATTGGGAGCTGAAAAGCGCTAATGGCTAAAAACAGTAACTTCGCCAATGTTTAATTAGTCCGTTCTACACCACTGTTCGTTATGCTAAACGAGACTAAAAAATCATTTGAAAAATAAAAAAATACTTACAGTTATTTTAATATTAGGAAATATTTCACTCAATTTCATTTGATACTTCTCTGGTGGTCCCACTGTGTCAACATACACTTCAGTTATATTTGCCCCCATTTCTAATGATTTTTTGATCAAACTAATAGCAGAGTTCATAGAAACCTTAAAAAAATAATATTTGCTATGTTTATACTACATTTTTGTTCCACATAAAAATTGTTCTAAAAAATTCTATTTATCACATTCCACCCAACACACAATGCCTCTAGAATTATTAAACCTAAGCCCCTTTCGTGCCAAAAGTCCCAGACACTGCTCTGTGCTCATCTCGCTACCCTCACATGCATGCTAATTTCATAGATATAAAAATAGTTATTTATCTTAGTAAAACAATATTATAATATTTCATTTAAATATGTATATTGTAAAAAAGTATACTCCCTGTTCATATTAAAATAACATTAAAATATGTACAAAAACCTTAAGCATTAGATACCTAGAGATTATGTCTAGTTTGAAGCCTACTTTAAGTAGGAGATAAAATAAAATACAGTTATAGCTAATGAGTTGTTGAAAAAAAAAGGTATGAAAGGTATGTGTCAATAGTGTTAAGTTAAAATAAATATTTAAAAAATACCTCATTCAAGGAATGCTTAGCTCGTCTGTACATAGAATTTGAGATATAGTTTGGAGATATTATTTCAGCAATCCAACCAACATTTTGAACTGGCTCAGGTTCAGACAACATTTTTAGCAAGATTTCATCTCTTTTTTCTTCTGTCAGTGCTTTTGAATCAGCACATCCTAAGGATTGTAATACATTTTTCTGGTTCAGTGGGCAATATGCTATACCATACACCATTGGACCTGAATAGAATAGAAACATTGATATTTTATTACGATAATCAAATGTATCATTACATAAAATGAGCACTATTATGTTTTTAAAAAATATACAAAGTAAACATACATATAACAATTTTAAATTTGCAAAGAAGTACTAAATATAATAGCACAAGTGCACATATCATTTTAATGTGTAGTGATTTTCAATAATATAATTTAAAATTGAATGTGGAGTTTGGATGTCATGAGTTTACTACAAAAAATAAACTTTTCTTACCCAAGACTGGACCACGACCCGCCTCATCAACTCCAAGCATACATGGTTGAGACTTACAAATATCGGGAACCACAGAATAGTTTATAAATTTCTTAAAATTGTCATTCGATTTAATAAATTCTTCCAGAGCCTCTAATGAATTCATTTTTATCGACGAAATATATTTAATACAAATATATTTATTATACTAGGATGAAAAATCATTTAAAATGGTTTTAAAAGTAATATGTGTATTTAATTTTTAATAATTAACCAATTTAATAAAAATCCCTCCAAAATCTAAAGGTTTATTTTGGATTACACGAAATGTCAAAATTCAAGTATTTGACTGTTGACATGACACGATGCGTTCAATAATAAAATATTGAAAATAGTCGGTCTGACACTAAGGCAATATAAGTCACCCATGTACGTACTGTATATTTTAAAATAATATTTTATAAGATATAAAATAATATTTTATAAGATTTAAAATAATATTTTATAAGATATTATTCTTATATTATAAGAGTCTAATAAGACTGAATTATAGTAGTAACTAACTACAACAACAATAAATTGCGTATTGTTTTTTTTATTGTTTTAGGATGATTTAAATCTCAATGTTAAATTGGTTATAATTAAAAAAAATGCATATTAATAAAAGTATGAATTTTGAAAATATTAACAAATATGTACCGTACTTTATGATCTTGCAGATACAATTACCGTACACAAAATATAATTTATAATAAAGATTCAACTATATTATTATCTCTTATACGCTATCAAATAAAGAATAAGAAAAGTCATATTATAATGCTGTAAGTACGGAAAAGAAATCGTTTAATTACAGTTAAAATATAAATATTGATTTCTTACACTTAACTAATGACTTTATTTATTTATTTTTGTTCATAGTCATTCGAGATTATTACCACAAAAACATCTTAATTACTATGTTTTCTGTTAATTATTTAATCTGCAATTATAAATCATTACAATGTCCATCTAGCCTAAAGTAAAGCGCATCACTACGCTTAAAGCGCTCTTTGCTGCATTTGATAGGAGAGACTTTTCAATTCCATTTCAAATTCAATGACAAAGACGCATCCATATACAGGAGTGAAGTGCAGTGTATAGCATAATATTTTTAGATGTAGATTTTAAGTGTCATCTGCTTATTTATTTTCAAAATCGTGCACGTAACAGGTAAATGTTATCTTTATTTTTATTTAATTTCTTAGCGTTCAATGTTCCTCTTGTAATACCTAAACACTCGTTTGTAGGTTAGAATAGTGCGATTTAATATGCAGAACAACCCCCAGGAGCTTTCATGGCAGGCGATTCAGGCTATTGTGGGGGTTAAACTTCCCCCAAACGTGTTGCGTTTTGATGATATCGGGTTCCACTTAGTGAATAATACGGTTTCAAGTGCTGAAGATTCTGATTCCGATGTAGAAATCGTCGAAAATGGCTGGGAGTCCGACAACAACGTATCTTCTAAACCAGAACACTCAGATAATGAGAAAATGTCACCAGACAGAGATCAAAGTGAATCGCCCGTTTTACATCTAGTAGAACCCGATAATAACAACTCAGGTAAAGAGTTGTTGGATTATAGAGACTATTTAGTAAAAATGGATACCAAAGATATAACAGATAATGAAACTGATCAAGTGCACCCAATACAAAACGATGATGCTGATAGCTCCAATGGTAATGTTATGTCAATTGAAAATTATTTAGAGGTGACACTATCTACAGATTCAGAGGCTAGTCATATTTGTGGCCAATGTAATCAAATGTTTACTAGTGAACAGTTGCTGACTTCACATCACTGTAGTGCTAAACCCACCGAAGAAAAGAAATATCCTTGTCATGTGTGTTCAGAAAAATTTCCAAGCTACTGGGAACTCAGAAAACACATAAACATTCACTTTCCTGGTATGCTTGACTCTAAATCAAATTTTTGTCATCTTTGCCAAAAAGATTACACAAAAACAGGGTTTACAAATCATTTAAGGAAGCACACAGGGGAGCGTCCTTTTGTTTGCGAACTTTGTCATAAAGCCTTCTCCCAATCCAGTTCATTATCAATACACATGAAGTTCCATTTAAATGTTCGCAAACATGCTTGTACGGTCTGTGAGAAAAAATTTGTAACTAAGAGTGAACTGTCTCGTCATATGACTGTTCATACTAAACAAAAGTCATACTACTGTGGAGTATGTGACAAAGCTTTTACTCGGTCGGACAATATGAAGAAACACGAGAAAACACATGGATAGGAATCAGACATAGTCTGGTAGCTTGTAAAAAGCATCACATACTTTTATACAACTATTTATTGTTTATAAATCAGCATTATTGAGTAATAGTTTAAATTTCTAACTAGCATTTTTGGACACTTTAGGACAATATAGATAAGAAAAGGACTTGAATCATGATTTGTTATCTCCTAGCACAAACTATATTATTTATTGGATAAATTATTAAAGGTTTCTGTGATGCTTTTCACAAAACTTCCAATTCTCTAATTGCCAAAAATTTAGTCATATTTTGATTGTTAATAATTATAATGTGCATTGTTTTATACCAAATTGATAAATTCACATTCTAGTTCATAATTTAGTCATTATGGTGTGTTATTGTGAGTGTCTATACACTCTTGGTGTGCTGTAGTTGCTTTTGAAATAAGATTATATATTATATGGAGTTTATAAATGCATGTTTGGGATAATTTAGGATATTTAAAATATGCCTTAGCAGGTGCTTTAATATTATGTCACACATATCTCAATCCAAAGTTGCCTTTTAAATATGATAAAGTGATATTTTAATGGATATAGGTCAGATATTCACTAACACTTTTGATACACTAGTTTTTTGTGTAAGATATCAAGAATTTACTGTAAATTCAATGCCTTTTTATATACTCTGAATTTGTCACTAATCTTATAATTGTTCCTGCTTCACTGTAAGAGCTTTAATAAATATATATTTTTGTAAGCCTTTACTAGGTGTTGTATACCAGTTGTAAAGAGTACCTTTGCCAAATTTTAGATAAGTATTTCAAGTGATTCTTATTGTAACCAAAGCAATAATACATTATATCTTATGTGCCTATTCTATACTACTATTAAGGGAATGCTAAACCAAATATTTTTTAGACTTTAGACAAATAATAAGAGAAAAAGATTGATATATACAATTGGAATAATATATCAAATGTTTTCATATTTTATATGATAAATAAGCATTTTAATGAGGCACTATAAAAATGACTTCCTGTTATGATGGTCTCAGTTTCATGATTTAGTTAAGCCATCATGAACAATTAGAATAGTTAGTTAAGGATACATATATTGTAGTTTAATTTATAAAAAATATTGGAACAAACATCACAAATGTTTAACAGTGAAAATATATTTAACCATATTATATATTTTATCATTCTGCAAAGCTATGACAAAGTCATTAAATAATGTGTTGGTTCTCTTTATTGAACTTTTTAAATTATAACTATGAATTCTAAAGATATAATTGGCTAACAAACCAAAGCTATTTAATTTTTCTATCGTGCCACTACTATTTTTGTTGGTTGTTGATACCAAATAATATAAATATTGACATTTTTTTTTATATTTAGCATAAGGCAATAATTACATTTTAATATATTTATTGTATTTAATAATTAGAGTTTTAATTGCATGGATCGTTCATAGAATTAAGAATTTAGGTTGAGCCAAATGGAAATACACAAAAAATCTACAAGACTGACTGACAATAATATTCAGAGTAGATATTAACTCGTGCACAAATGTAACAATTATTTATTGATGCCTTAACAACATTTTTTACATATTTATCTAAATGCACCTTGTTATAACTCATCATGACAATTAGAGTAAGACCATTTTATGGATTATGAACTGTTTTATAGGAAATGTAATAATTGTCGATTTTATTAAAGAGTTGTTTGTTGCAAATCATGTTTCATTTATTATCTCAAATTAAATAGGTCATTTTCCCTTTGTTCTAGGTTGCGCTAGTGATGTCGGCAAGGTTGCGTAATCTTAACCCATATGAGTTACATAAGTATCTAGTTAATGTTTATTGTTTGAATGGCAAGGGTACCTCGGCGTCACTGAAACGGGACACGTCTAGAGATCGAACCGACCTCGATATTATAAGGGAGAACCACAAATTTCTGTGGGAAGATGACGAAGTCGCGGATACTTGGGAAAAGCAATTAGCTAAAAAATATTACGATAAACTATTCAAAGAGTATTGTATTTGCGATCTCAGCCGGTATAAAGAGAATAAAGTAAGTCCCTTAGTCATTTTAACGATACATTTGCTTTTTATAATACTAAAAACAAATTCGTATAGTATAGTAGTAATCAGTAGTATGAATTTATAAAATCTGAACTGTTGTACAATGTTAAAAAACAAGTAGTGACACAACGATCGGATAATTCCGCTCTGGAACCAATTTCGCTCGTATTATTTTGTAAAGGTATTTACATAAAACGTTCGATAAAATGGCTGTCATCCATTTGACCTACAAATAAATCAGCTGTACTTATTTACATTCGCTAACGGTTTCGAAGGCAACATCGGAGATAATTTATGTTTCACTCCCCTTGCGCTGCGGATGATGGGGACGGTCCCCTATGGAATAGAATGTGGAACTCAATTGCCTTTTTTGCCCCTGAGACCTTCTTTTGTGCGTTGTATCGGGGAGCGCGACAATAGCCATAGTGCCTTTTTGTAGGCTAAATATAGCGCGGTCTCCCGCGCCGCACCGGTAGCGCACATCTGCCTGCCGCAGTGCCACTCCTTGATTAACCGACTGTGAAGATGGAAACTTTAGTGGGCCTTAGTACTTTTTATTTGGGAATTTAGAACATTTATGTATTTGCTTGCTGTTGTATATTATGTTTAAGTGCCGCATTTCTTTATTGGATACATTAATAAATATTTTAATATAAACATACCTATTATAAATATTATTATTTATTTAGTAAGTAGTATAATTTTATGTTGTTAGAATGATATTGTATTTAGCAGAATCTTATAATTCTAATTGTTACCAATTACAGAACTTTTTCTTTGTATCAGTTAAATACTTATAATAATTGCTTAACTCACACCTAGAGGCCTAGGCACCTAGTGACGCAGGGGCACAAGCGTGTGACTAAACGCGACAGGAAGTGAGGTCGATTCCCATTCGAGAAAATTTAATTATTCATGTTTTAATTTATTCGCTCTCGTGTCAGGGCAAAGCGCTCCCAGGTTCTCGTGAAGCTAAAACACATCTGAGGGCTAACACTATTTAATTACGTGAATTTCAATTACTTTTGTTATCATTTTATTTAGCGTGGTTTATGAAGCAATAGATGTAACTTTGAAACGTTTCTCGCATTTATTCTTATTTAGGATAAGGTGTAAAACGGTTGGTGTTATGTTAAATTTAAAATTTATATAATTAAAAAAAAAACAACAATTATCAAAATCACACTTCCCTTGATCTCGTAAGATAAACAAAATTGCATTTTTTAAAAATCTATTATCTATTTAGGTTTTCGCAACTGATCATCATTCATATGGATTTCACTTTAATTACGATAAACACCTTCATTTTCTAGAAAACCATATGCAGTCAATATAAATCAAAATCGTTCAAAATAAAACCCTGTGCGTATGCCTCATGTACAACGAATAATGAATAGTTCTATTGTCTAATAAATTACGATTTTACCTAAATTTAAAAAGGTAGCATTGAGATGGCGTGTTGAAAAAGAAGTTGTGCTGGGGAAAGGACAATTCCAGTGTGGCAACAAAAGATGTAGCAATGACACAGATCTTAAATCTTGGGAAGTCAATTTTGCTTACTTAGAAGATAATGAAAAAAAGAACGCCCTCGTTAAAGTTCGTAAGTGACTAAACACAATACCTACTCCTATTTTTTTTTTTTTAATTATTTAGGTATATCTTCGTAAACCTATTTACTATTTAAAAACCGTTACTTTTAAAGTAAAACTGAATTAAATTAATATCAATTGGTAATGCTATAAATTACAAAAGTAAATTGGGCGTTTGTACAGTTAATATTAACTTAATAATATCTCCAGCAGTTTTATAAAAAAATATATTTTATAACTATTTCTTAGGCCTATGCCCAGAATGTTCGGAGAAATTAAATTATAAGTCAAAAAAACGTGAAGTTAAGAGGCTCAAAAAGAGTCAAAAGAAGAAAAGAAAAAGTAGCAAAAAAGCAAACACCGATGACGAAATCAGTGACGTGGAGCCAACAGAACCGATGGAGCCATCAGAACCTTCTACTTCCATGGAAACGCCGGAAAATATTGAAAATAAAGACGAGTCGTTGTGGAAAAAAGGTACCTATTTATGAATGAATTATTATTTACTAGTTTTTATCTGCTTCGCCCTGCTTGGAAGTTTTCAAAAATACAGTACTGTAACTAAATCTAACAGCTATTAAGACAAAAAATGCCAATTACGTTATTATATGCCACCAATAATGTTTTCGTATATATCTTCTATCTATGTACAAACACCGATCCGTGGCGATTTTATTATAAGTATAGATTAATATAAACAAGTTACTTAAACTCGTCAATACTCGCTACGTTTTGTATCGTATAATACAATGTCAAACTTCATTTATTATGAGCATTCATATCGCGTGGCCATCACCTCTCCTTGCTACCTGATTAAATAAAAAAATAATAATATTTAACGCTGTAATGTATGGACGTTCCAAAACACTCAATAAACCCGTGCGTACTTTAAGTATTTTATCGAATTATCCTTGTTGATCTACAAATGTCTATTAAAATTAGAATGCTATTGCCTGAAATGCAAGAAACGCAAATAGAATCTGCAAATCTCTGTTTAAGATTTCATTACAGTCTAGCGTCGATATCTCTGTATTGAACATTTACAGCTATGTATACTGTCTGAGTGTGTTTGAGTGAACACGCTAATCATAGGAACTGTTTCATATTAAAAAAATATATTTTTGTGTTGGACAGTGTATAAATGCATACGTGTATCGAGGAAGGTCAAAGGCTAAAGTGTAAGATCATTAATCGTTTCATTGTAGCCTATTGACACCGTAACTTGGACAGAGTCCTACTTCGGGCACTTAGACTGTTATTATAAATGTCCTCTCTTTCCATTCGACCATGCGGGCGAACTTAGATGCTAGTGCCTATTTTATAAAGCTCAATAGAATTTTGTGCATAAAAAAAGAACTATTTTTTAACATATTAACGTATTCATTAACTTGTTATAGGTGTTCAAGTAGAAGAAAAAACACGTGAAGAAGAATTTGAAGATTATTTAGAAGAATTGTTATTATAAACCTTGAAGTGTTCGTGTTGTTTAAATTGTTTGGGTTTTTAAAGGAAAAAAGTTTTGTGATAATATATTTCTTTCGCTTCACGCTGTATCCCGCATATAGCAGGGTACGGAGTGAGTTCCCATTGTCGAGATATTACGTTCTCGGCATTTCACCAAAATTCGAGACACTGCACGTGGCGGGATTCAATTCCTCACTATATCTTGCCAGAGCGGAGAGATGAAAACAATATTTTTTTTATAAACAATAATTTGTATCTCTACTATTGGAAATAAAATAAACGGATATAGGTTTACATCTTAAGCCGAAGATATAGTTTCTTTGTTTTGTATTGAGTAAGGCTCTTGTAATAATGCCATAACTGAGTTTTTATAAAAAAACTACTAGATACAAGTGTTACGTTGTAAAAATAACATATAGATTTTGTAAACTGTATTATCGACTTGTTAAATCTAAAGTTAAACTCAAGAATTAAATGTTAAATTGAACTCTTTTGAAGGAGTTGTGGTGGCACAGCGACAGCGTGATTGTACACACGACAGTTATGCGTTTGATTCTCATTCTGGGAAATGTTATTTACATCACCTTGCTCTTGCTTGCTCTATCTCTATAACTGGGTGGTGCGGAGTGTCTAATCACTGGATCACTCTGCCTACCCTGGTTTTTGCGAGTAACGGATGGATAAGATAGCTGCCTATCCTATCTATTCGTCTCTCGCAAAAAGATTAAACTATTAAAAAAAATCGTAAATCGACAAGGTATGTAGTGCAAGGTAAAAGAAATACAAATCTGCATTTATATTCATTTATTATACTATTTTTCAGCTACATTCTTTGTGTGATTGGGTACAAATTCATAAAAAAACACTACAATAACAATCTCCCTTTCGATTGAAACAGTTACTTCACAATTATCGTACCTATATAACTACTTTCATATATAAAAACTAAACATTGTTCAATCAACAATAATATTAAAATATTAAGAAATAAGCTGTTATTTCTTCATATTTTGGCGGAAAGTGGGTAACGGAAGGTTTTAACACTAGGTTCCTCCTGCTTGCCCTGCTGTGTGCGGAATAGCGTGAAGCGGATTTTAAGCTGTTATTTTTGTTCATATATTTTTTTATTTAACTTCACGCTGTATCCTACACATAGCGGAGTAGGCAGAGGGAAACTGTCCAGCCACTCCGTTCGCCTGCACCACCCTATTTGTGAGACTTTGAACCCACAGCGAAAAACAAAAAAAAATCACCGAAGGGAATCGAACCCTCAGCTATTCTATTATCGAATAGAAGCTGTATCGCTGCGCCAAAACCGTCTCTTTGTTCAATAACAATTGTAACACGGTTATTTTTAAGATTTTTAAAGTGTTATTCCACACTCAGGAAAGAAAAATACGTTTTTTAACACGTAACTTTAAAACGTAATTTGAACCCGCGCCTTTTGGGTACCATCCAAGAGGCGCGGGTTTAAATCCCGTTACATTAAAATAAGTTTCTAAAAAAGTATGTAACACGGTTATCTAAGAGAAAATTAGTTACATACTTTTTTTTATTTTAGGCCCGGCTAGTAATATTTTAAAATTATTGATTTACGATGAAACGATTATTTTTTCAAACGTTTTATATTAATTTAATATGACCCTAATATTGTAATATAACTATTTACGTATATTAATGTTGATTGAACTTAAAATAATAAACATTTAACTTCATAACCAAAAATAAAGAGCATTTACATTGTAATATAAACATACATAAATGTACAAATTAACAAATAAAAATATAACATCTATGAATAATAATAATAATCATCACAATTTCATTTATTATCACGTTCCTTGACCAGCCTCGAATATTTTCACTTCATTTTCGCAATTACGCCTACTTGTGCTAAGATGCAGAGATGTTATGGAAATAACATTTAGAAAATAGATACGGCTATGGGAAGAATACAATATCGATTTCGGCTATGGATACAAAATTGTTTCTGATTATCCGTTAGTTTCGGATAATTTCGATTACGAGTTATTATCTTTCCGATTTTTCTAGAAAAAATATTTCTTAGCGCTTATCGCTACTTCGTTCTAAAAGCGCTAGTAAGTCGGCTCGGCCAGACAATATCAAAAACCATTTAGATAATCCATATTCGAAATTATCCTAAACTCTTATTATCCAATATGTGATAGTTTCGGTTACGGTTACGGAGCTCCAAAACATCCCTGCTAAGATGTACCACCAAGTCTTATGAATACATTATTTTTTAAATATAAAAGATTATTTTTACTATTCGGAAGCACTCTTTCGAATTTAAAATTACATTACGAATATATGTTATGATGTCACAACATAGTCATGTTAGATATATTCATGTTCATACATTAAAATATTGTAGTACATTTTAGGATCAATTCTAAAAACTATTTCATAAAAATTTAATTTTACATGAATTCCATATGTTTATCATGAACAAATACTGCAATGGCCAACGAGAGCTTATAACATTCAAATTGCGTTACCCTTTGTATATATATAGCGATAATCATATATAATTAATAAATTATAAATATGAAATTATCATTGTTTGTCCATAAAAATTACATGTAAGATTAAATATAATATAAAGTTGCCATCACACATTAATATCATAATTGAGAATTCTTATACAATATTTAACATTGCTCATCAGATCCTCAATACGTAATAATAAATATGGCGAAGCATTACAAACGGTTTTCAGTTCAGTTAAGATAAAAATGCAAAAAGCTATGAATAACTAAACAAAGACAAATCAAAGTAATATTTGGTGCCATTCAAAAATGACGATACCCTTAAAGGGTCGACGAAGGGTCTCACAGAAGTGATAACGGCGAGGGAGGGGTCAATAAATAATGAAATTTCTGTTACTGTTAATTTATGAACGGCCGTTAACGGGTTAAGATCATGTATAATAAAACAGGTGGACCTGCACTATGACTCATATCAGAATAGTGAATAGTAAATTAATTTATGTTCACACAATATATGAAAATCCATAAAATATTTTTTGAGGTATATATAAAAGAAATTACAACTAAAATTTTTAAAACAAGTTATATTTTATAGAATGAATTACATTTAGTATTAACTTTTATGAAAAAAAAAATCTTTAAAGTATACTTCATATTTATATTAATTTATTTCGTATACTTCAAAAACGTAGATTACTTCTATATATTAAAAAAGTGCGTTATTTTACTATAAGGTAGAACTATTTTTAACTGTATCAGTACGTTATGGACCAAGTAATTAATAAAGGAATTAATTATACATAATGCCCGGGCATTTTAAATAATAAAAAGTAATTATTTCCTTATTTGTCAAAATGAATGTACGTACGGCCGGACAATTTAATTACTTGTATAGCTAATATTAAATTGCCATCTTTATTATCTCACTATAAACAATGCCCGGGTACTATGAAAAATTACAATTTATCACTTGGTCCATAGCATATATATTACAGAATTTATATAATATCAATAAATTTAGTCTCGCAACGAGTTTTTCAATAAATTGATAACAAGAACAACATTTTATAATGAGAGTCTGCTTTTAAAAGCATTTCTTCAGACGTACGTCGTTGAATCTTCTTATTATATATCATAACAATTAATTGACCAGACGCGTAGACAAAAAGGTTCTGCAACAAATAAATTAGATTTAGATCAAATTACAGTAGTTTAGAACAATAAGAAATTTACTTTCAAAATTGCAAACTGCATAAGTATCAATAGAGATAGAAAACTTTAGATAGAAAGATAGAGAACTTTATAGGGAAAAAAAAATACATGAAACAATAGAAAATATCATGTAAAAATGCATTATGAACAGAACAGACTGTTTCTACCTGCACTACTTGTGCTTGCACACGTCGTCGTCGTCGGAGCAGTCCTCGTCGTGCGTGTGCGTGAGGCGCTGCGGCGTGTCGGGGCGCACGTGCGGCACCGAGCGCTCGCCCTGTGGGCAGTACAACATCTCGTAATATTATAATTTCATTTCACGAAAATCAATTGTCTATTAATTAATATGATATACCTGGTAGAACGTCCACTGACCATAGAAACACAAAACAAATAATTACCTTTACGTCCACCGATTCGGACACGGTCTCCTCAGAAGATATTTCAGCGACGCAGGCGGCGCTGAACGCGCGCTCGCTCACGACCCGCGGGGTGCTGGAGTGCCTTGAACTGAACAAGTTGGCACATTAGGTAAGCGGGGCGGCGCGTGCGGCGGCGCGTGCGGCAGCGCGCTTACCGGTCGATGGCGGGCGCGTCCAGCGTGAAGCGCTGCTCGTGCGCGACTGTGGACTCGTGCGGCATGAGCATGGCGGGCGCGCGGAACATGTAGCAGAACGGGTAGTACATCAGGTTCAGGAACGACGCCGCGTACAGGTCCGCGTACCGCACCACCTGCGGCGCCACGTCGAGAGACCACTCGTTAGACACAGATATTGAACACTAGTAAAAATACATCTACGTAAGTACCTGCGAAGAGAAAAACGTTTGTCGAGACCCCGACCGGAACAGCGACCCCAGCATCCCGTACGCGAGGTCCATTTTGTGTGTGACGTCACGGATCGACATACGCAGCTTGGAAATATCCGGTTTTTCTTTTGTACTGGAATCTAAATCTCTGTGGAGATAAGCATATTGTTTAAACATGCAACTAACGCTATTCAATAGATAATCTGTAAAAGGAAACAGGATATTTTTTCATACGTTATAATATATACAATCTATATTATGCAATGCAAATTACGTACTAATAAATAAATAATTACTTCTTAATTAAAATTGTACACACAACAAAGCAATTTTATAATACATTATACATATGTTTATTATTGTATAATCAATGTTACTAAATAACTAAGAAAAAAATAGTTAAATTATTTTGCATTGCAATCTATTATTATGCAAAATACACAGATTATGTTTTGGCACGTTTAAAACAAAAAATATAAAGGTGACCTTACGCTATCGATAACCAGTTGCTTTTGATATCAAATTATCTGAAATAACTCTAGTAGTAATACTGTTTGTTTTTCATATTTTATTAAGAACAAAACAGCTGTGATTAGCATATACTACTTAATTCGAAATTATTGTTTACTAAAATCGTAACATCACACCCATTTTGAATTGTCCTTCAATAATAATTGTAAACAGATGGCAAAATATTTATGACTACGCCTTTAAATTAATTTTATACTCCTTTTCATAGTACACCTAAATGAATTTAATTGATATGACATACTGGCTATTATACAAGTATAACTTCCGAAATTGTGTCAAAACACAGAATTATGCGAAAGCGAATTCAAATCCTGTTATGTAAAAAAAATATACTTATTCCTATACACTAAATTCACTTTAAAATAACTAAAACTATATTATAACCAAAGCCCTACCATATTTACATTATAATAAGATAAATCCATTTTATTCTATAAAATGCACTTATAATTTAGTTATTAAAGTAAATTTTTTATAAAAATGTGTATAATGAATTTATAAAGAAGTAAACACGTAAAAATAAGTGTTATTTGACGTCAGCAACTTTTATTATTAGAAGTTGACGTATGTGATACGCAAAATGAAATTTATTATGATAACTTCTGATAAACGATAATTTATTTGGGTTGGTATAACAGTTGTAGAGTATGTACAACTCGCGAGGCGTTAGCTAAGCTTTACGTTTGGGTGAGAGATTATAAAAGTAGAGATAGAAAAAAACTTTTAAAACCTTTTAAATTCCAACATAAAAAAAATATATTAGTTCTACGCGCGGCCATTGCATCCACATAATTTATATTCTTGTCTTAATTAATGTCTCGTCTAACGTGTCAATGAAAACTATATCTATATACTAACAAAATGAACATGAATAAATATTATAATGAAATCCTTACTTGTACATATCGCCAAGCTGTATATCCAAGTTTTGTAATTGGGCGAACAACTGGCACTTGTCGGTCCAAACGTGTAGTTCCTGAACCAATTCGGGTACAATGAGAAAAGTCCGCCATCCGCCTATTTTCTTCGATTTAAGGATATCTCCGAATATGTGGTCGCCAATGTACAGCACGTCCTTGCCTTTTGCACTTATGAGTTCGGTAAACACGTCGCAAGAACCTATTTATTACAAATGATTTTTTTTAAATGCATATATCCAAATGTATTTTTTTTTTATTTGGAAACAGTCAAATAAATAAATTTTGTAATGTATCAATGGATCCAATGGATGGATCCAAAAATATTACAAGCACTCAATGTCGAATGATGAGAGATGATGAGTACGGTGTGCTTAAAGTATATTATTCATAAATAATATAAAATATAGAACATTTAAATATAAAACGTGTTATATAAATACTAATAGGATAGCTCAAGGCTATTATTTTTTGTTTAGCTACAAGAATACATGTTACTTTAATTAAATATCACAGTCTTATCTGTTTTAGTAAATATACGGAAGTTTCCTAAACTATGTACAAATATAAATGGATAACAGCGTCAATATTGTTTCTGTGTAACATCACGTTATTGTACGCTATCCAAAGTTTTTAATGGGGATATGATAAGATATATCTCAGGACCGTTAGTGCGTCAGTCAATAAATAAATTAATTACTTCAATATATTGTACATTCATTAGATGATGATTTGTTGATAAAATTGTTATTTGAGTTTTCGTAAGCCAATAAAAACAACGAAATAGATGGGTAAAATGATAGATGTATTGACATTATATCCAAAATAAATTGAACCTTTGAAATTATTAAATGTGCCAGTACTATGTAATTAGTATAACGACAAGCAACAAAAAAAATACCACCACGTACGTGTACTTATAATTTTAGGACGAAACAAGGAAATATAATGTCAAGGTTAAGTTAAGATCGATTTCAAATAAATGTTTTTTTTACGTAACCAACACCAAATAAAATGTAAAAAAAAAATTACATAGTTAATAAATATTATTACACAGGGGAAGCAATTTAAAGCTTTTTTTATAACCAGAAAACAGATACAGATATTTTGACAGGACAGTTAAGATTTAAAATGTTTGCCTCGTTGAAGT
>DWAP01001362.1:0-16069 GCA_018230625.1 Heliconius eleuchia
ACCAGTCGGTTTTACAGTCACACTTCGTGCCACTGCGCCACGACTGGCCTCAATTTTTTAAATAAAAAATTGAGGCCGCGTTTTTAATAAAATAATATTTTATTAAATACATGTAATATATTAAATACATATATGTATATGATATTTTAAAAATATCAAATATCTAAATCACAGATCCTGTATACCTAAATATATACCGATTTTTTTAATAACGTTTCTGTCCAATGGCCTTTTATTAAATTTTATACAAGAAAAACTTTTTAAGCTATGTTTTACAATACCAGTAACTGTACCGCTACCTAGAATCGAACAAAACTTCAATTGAAAGAAATTAATAAATTATAAATGTAATATATATTATAAATAGTTTCACATATTGTTTTAAACAATTATACATTTTATTAGACATTTTGACGAGAGAAATTTTAAATAGTAATTATAATATAGATAATAGAATTCTGTGTACTCATAGAAGTAATGTGCCAATATAAAGACTGCGTAAGACCAGACAGTACGGTCGACAAGTCGTGGAAGCCTTCCGGAAGGAAATAATCAAAAGTAGTAAAAATATCAAAATAAAATCTGCCATCCACAGTGAACTACAGGGCGGTCACGACTCATCGTCCGTACTCTAGATGATAAATAATGTAGAAAGTAGTCTTTGGGACCATTTTGTTATATTTTTTTGTTACTTATAATGGAAAATTGTATTTATTTATGATACCCTAAAATAAAAGTGAAATTGTAAAAAAAATAAATATTTGCTTAATTATATGCTTTAATATATGTTTTATTTGTTATTCAAGTTATAAGACTAGAAATGTAAATTTTTATGTAACTTTATTAAATCTTCTTTTCCTCTGTTTCACGCTTTATCCCACTCGTAGCACTTGGCATGCGTGGGCGGCATTGCGTGTTGCGGGACGATTCTCCGAGAGGGAATCGAACCCACAACCGTCGTGTTTACTGTACGCATGCTTTTGAACCACGGTGGCCTCAATTTTCTATCTTAATTCTAAACAGGATGGAAGCGTCTGTGCTTTTTTTACAGGAACGGCATATAATGTAAAATATTTCAAACCCATACCCAAAGAAATTAATCAAGATACCTCAACAGTTTAGATCTAGGATTGTATTTATTCATTTCGCAATGTTTATTCAAACTGTATTTCATGTCACGCAGTTACGAATAAATACCAATAACGTAAACATCTACTACAAAAATACTACTAAGCGTTGCCGTTCTGCCACTTTTCATTCTCAAAAAACCTACTAGAACGAGAAAGGGTTATCTCTCGTTCTATTTTACGCAATTCAACATCGCCGCCATTGCCTACGACTCGATTTCTTGAATGATGCCTGTGCGGCGTTATCGCTTTGATAGGTTTGTGTCTATGTCCGTCATTCTTAGCAAAAGGCGTTTTATTTTATAAAGATAATTTTGTTAATTATTTTGTTTCATTAAATCATTTTTTCGTTTTAGGAAAAATATCTTTTTTTAATTGTAATGAGTTTTTGTAGAGTAGTTAAGTGTGGTTTCATTTAAAGTGGTATGACGAAAACACTCTGTATATAATAATAATTCTAAGTGTCCATGTATTATGTAGAGGCAAGTTGTGGCGCAAGGGAACAAATTGTGACTGCAAATGCGACAGGTTGTGGGTTCGATCCCCACTCGAGGAGATGAAATATTTATTTAAATTTATGTTTCCATACAACAGGATAGCCAGAGGGAACCTAGTGTTGAGATACTCCATTCCTATTGGGAGACAATTTTCATGTAGTAATATTTCAAATTTTGTTAATTTATTTAACAATCCAGTTTTATTTCTTGATCTTCATATTGTATACTACATTTGACAAAGAGAATTGAGGAACAAGACAATTCATTTCCATTTTCCTCCTGAATTTGATCTAGTGTGTTGGGACAAAACCCACTACCTTACCTTGTCTGTACAATACCAGAACGAGGAAATGAAAATGTATGTGTGAACTACAATTTTAATAATTCTTTATACAAACAAATAAAACAGTTTTTAAACTCTTTTTTGTTTTTTATTTGGTTTATGAAGTGTTTTATCCACAAAAATAGTTATACAAGTTGTAAAAATCATATAACAATTTAAAATCACAAATGTTGCAAGTGGAGGCAGGAGTAATGTTTTAAAATATAAATTAATATTACCAGTGCACACATTACATATTAAAAAATATAATAAACCATTTTTATTAATCACATCTAATATAAAAGGTACAGAGTAAGTGATTGTCCTTTCTCTTTTTAAGAATATGATTTCAATTAAGTACATAAATAATATTCCAGCTACCAATACTGTGCATAAATAAGAGCAATAGCCAGCATTCGCTAAAGTCCGAGATGCTGGTCTATATATATTGATAATATATGAAATTATAAATAGTATTGAATCCAGTATTACAAGTTTTTTAAGTATACAGTATCTTAAAATTGTATTATTGACCAGCAATTGTCTTAAATAGGCAGCGAATAAATACAAGGCCACATAACCCAAGTTTGATGTAACACCCTCTCTATTAGCATCTATTATAGAAATTCTTGGCTGATCACTGAAAACCCAAGCCTGTAGCCCTTTATACAGCAAAAACTCATGGAAAACTATTGCTAAAATGCTTAAAAGTAAAGCTTTATTTGTTAATACTAGCAAAATACTTGAAAGTAATTTGCATACTGCAAGAGTAAAGAAAAAATTCCAATGAACACCATATTCACTGATATGTTCATGATAATCTAATTGTTTAACTGTGAAATATCTTAATACACCGAGACATAAAAGAGTTAAAATAAACTTGGAATTTCCTTTCAATACTGCTACGTAATTATTTTTATTAACGTTTTTGTGTACAAGTCCACTTATAAGCACAAACAGTCCAACCCCTGTGTCCATTAAGCTAAAACCATATTTTTCAGTTTTCGCTAAATGCCTCGGAAAGTCTACAAAATCAACTGCCAATATACAAAATCCAGTTATAAGGTAAGTTAAGCCCCTAAGGCATGATATGGACCTAATTCTATCATTGTCGTAGATGTTTCTGCCACACATTTTGCTGACAATATGCAAATAATCATATCTTTTTATGGTTTCTTTGAGTAACATTAGAAACGCTCCAATATTTAAGTGATAAATATAATCTGACAAAAATGTGTGAGCCATTATCATTGTTAAGACAATTATGAAATATTCCTTAAGATAATTAGTTGCTTCTCTTCTTTGCTGAATTGCACAAAACAATGTACATTGTAACGTGAAGAATACGCAGAAAAACGTATGCAATGCCGTCGAACCGTGGTTGTTTTGCATGAAAGATTCGTGGTACACCTTGTATTCCGAAGAATTCATTTTTAAGTTTTATATATTTAAACACTTATATTATTTTTACTGCATCTATTTAAATACAGTTAATATATTAAATTAACAATAAATATATTAAATTATGTTTTAAACTGTACTATTATTATTATTATTTCTACTTTGTTTTTTAAGGCAATGTAATGATTTTTAAATGTTAGATAGTATTTCAAATGTCAAAAACAATTTATCTATCCCACTTGTCAAAACATCATAGCTTTTTCCACCGTTGAATGAAACGTTATGAGAAAAAAAAATGTCCAATGAAATTATAATTCGATATGGATTTAATCATAATTTTAAACATATTTTCGCGATCTTTATAATGAAGATATACCACGCTCTCTTTACTTTTTTCATGTAATATACGATAAACGCTTGAAATTTAATCTCGATTCTCGGCTTTCATTGTTCATCAAAGATTTTTTTTATTTAGGTATAAAATAATAAAAGTTCCACAAAATTTACACATTTTTTATTTTCTTATTATATTTAACACAAAGACTAGCTTACAACTAATTTGTAACTTATTACAACAGATTATTGTACAGTATAAATAAATTCGTTAACATTACACTTAAATAATGAATTTCGGGACCTATCACGCAATATAGGCATCAAAACTATTAAACGTGAACTTAAAATTGGTCAATGACAGTATGCAATAACAGTTATTTGGCAAATTACAAAGCTGAGCTAGAATACTGTACGCAAGAATTAAATAATCTTATTTTCTAAAGTTAGTTGTCGAAATCGTAAGGGCGCTGAGGGCGTCTCTGGACTAAGGGTATGTTAACTTCTTCAGCGGATCGGAATACTTGGGGCTGGTATTGAAGTCTGGCTGGCCTTGCTTGTTGCGCGGGGGGAGCTCTACGTGGTTCTTCTTCCTGTATCATAAGATTTTAAAATATTTCTATCAGATATGTAGTTATTTGGTTATTTATTTAAATTAAGTCAAATATGAGTATTTTTCCCAAAAGAAATAAATACCAATCGTGGTTCAGAGGCACAATCGCGTGATTTACAGGTTTACGTGATAGGGTGTTAGTTTGATTCCCACTCGAGGAAATGAAATATTTATCATCTTATTTCTTGGAGCGATATTCACGCCTCTGAGATTCGGCGGAAATTGTTCAATATTACAGTATATTCAAAATCTCACCTCTTCATCTTCTTCCTGTTCAAAACGGTCATCCCTGTACACTTCGGCAGGGTAGAACCTGTCGGAGTACTTGAGGGACACGTTTGGTTTCCTCTGGACCTCCTCTTCGTTGATGGGTCGGTAGAGGTAGTCATTGACGAAGTGGTATTTTTGAGACTTCTGGCAGATGTTGTCGTGTGTAGGCGGCATGCAAATTAGATGGACCTATAAAAAGGAGCAGGATTATACAAATTACAATATATTATTATTTTACGTTAGTTTACTATTTAATACTATTTTATATTCTTAGTTTTATACTATATATTACAAGTAATATAAAAAAAATACCTGATGGAAAGTAAATCCGTCAGGACAGATCCACGAATGCTTAACATTGTCTTGACAGTAATGGAACACCTCGCAGTTCAGCTCCTGGTCAGCGTAGTACCCAGTGTTCTTGCTCACACAATCGAATTTGGATTGCTGCAATAGTTGGGAAAGACGGTCGGGCTCTTCCTTCTCTTCTTCTTCTTCTTCCAAGAGTTGCTGCTGGACTTTAGACGGGCGGTTCTCTTGAGGCTATCGAAAATAAAAAAGTTTAAGAACATGATAATTATGTTAATATGATGTCCAATCTGAGAACATATTTTACATATTTTCGCGTTTCTAGGATACTTCTAAAAATTACCAAGTTGTTACATCAAAATAAAACGATGATGTCTAATTTTTATTATTATTATTATATCATCACTGTCTTGATTTTAACTTATACTTATTTACCTTCCTATGAGGTGGTCTAACTGGTGGTCTCTGCTCCTCCACGTAGATCTGTTGTCTGGCTGGTACCTCATATTCCTGCTGTTCTTGCTGCGGCCTCTGGTAACCTGCCAGTTCAGCTAACGAAGGTGTGGGTCGGAAACCGCTAGGTAATGTGTTCGAGTAACCAGCTTGGTTATATGCTCGTGGTCTGAGGTTGCGTGTTTCCTGGTATAAAAAGGAAATAGGATATTTGATTAATTATTTTATAGTTAAAGTTTTTATTATTATTATTTTATTTTATTATGATTTAATAGTATTATGGTGATAGATAACTTTCTTTCAAAATAAAAAAAAAAAAAATCTAAAAATAAATAATCCCATACGAGCGCCCTTTTTAATTTAAATATCTTCGGATTGAGACAAAAAAATGAGGAAGAGACTCATAGGTACTAATTTATTTCTGTATCGATTTTGTACATATTTGTAAGTATATATAAAACTCATTTCGTAAATATTATTAGAATAAATGTAATCAACTATGATAGGTAGATATGAAAGTTAGAACGAAAGCCACCTACGACGACAAAACGTCGTCGTAGGTGGCTTTCGTTCTAACAATGACTACAATAACAATGTACTAGTTGTACATCCCACATACATAATTATATGAAATCTGTACATTAAAGATCATAAATTATTACAAAATTCGTGTCATACCTCTTAAGGACTGAGGATATGTACCTGAGCTTATCTAAATATATTTATAGTAAAAATATTTTTATGTATTTTAGATAAAAATAATAACTTTGGAAGATATGATAATGAGGGGGGAACGAAGTGTCTTAATACTAGGTTCTCTGTTCATTATAAAAAAATAAGTAGAATAACTAGTCATCTTTAAAATTATTTTATTTTTAAAAATAAGATAAAATGCGTATAACAAAGAATGTAATATACAATGATATCACCTTGTTTAAAGATTAATTTACAATATAAGTATGTTTTCATATCATGCTTAATGAGATTTATAAAATATTAAATTCATAAAAAAACGACGTCCTGTTCTCTTGACTTTTTACACATAATGTTAAGAGGCTTTATTAGTTCAGTTAAATGTCGAGGTTTTTTGGATTTGATCCAATTTAAATATTACTACGAGCTATATATCAAGTAAATACTAGTGTAACTGTTATATACATACAAACGTACATACATACTCAACACGCATTGCCTCGAGAATTCGGCGAAAGGTGGGGAACGGAAGTGTCTTCATGTTGGAAATAGTGTGTCTTAACTCTAGGTTTGGTGCTCTGCAGCCCTTCTACGTGCGGGATACAGAGTAAACCTAAAGAAATCTATCTCTCGAGCTAGAATCGAACTCACAACTATAGCGTTCTAAATCAGACGATGAGTCCATGCCACGACGGCCTCTACAATAGTTTAAAGTTAAAGTTAATAAGAAAAAACTAGTTTCAAAGTGCCTTCAGAACAGGTGCCTACATAGATAAATGGCGCAAAAACGTCAAACACTTATGTAGAAACAATAATTGTGAAATGTGCCTATTGAATAACAGGTAGGTTTCAATACCGTTACAATACCTACCTATAGCTGTTCCATAACCCGCGATACAATGGCGGTCGTGTGCGGCGGGAACGTGAAAAAATAAATACCAATAGATTGAAATATTTTTCATTGCATATCGCAACTGTTCGTGCGTGACTGTTGATTTTTTTTATTTTATAAATTTATGTAGGTGTGTCCCGGATGTTGTGTGTAAGAAAGACTTTCTTTGAAGGTAAAGCACAAACTAAAATATTGTATATGTATTAGGTAGAACCTAGCCTACCTGGCTAGCGGCCCTCCCTCTGCCTACACTGCTGTATATCTTACTTAAGAATCGATGTTATAACGATCGCGAGTACAGTCAAACACATAATTTCTTACATCACAACTCACATAACAACTTCGAAATGATAGAATTTAAATTTCAATTAAATTCGTATATATACGAATCGTTATTTATAAGTCTGTCATGGTGCATTGACACAATGTCTGACTGTGAACGAGACGGTCGTGGGTTCGATTACCACGGGAAGGAATCAACTATTTTTATTTCCTCACTCTAGTGGCAAGACAAAGCGTGGCGTTAGGTTGCACCATTCAACACGCAATGTCTAGAAAAAAGGACGGGGCTTGGGGAAAGTAGTATTTCAACACTTCTTTAACCCACCCTGCTATGTGGTATCTAGGCTGATCCTATATATTTATAACCATTGTTTGACACCACCTGGTATCACAAATTTCTCACACGATGAAACTAATATATTTCTGCTTTTTGTTAATAAGAGCACGGCTTAAAGCGAAGCGACATTACGTAACGTTACATATACAGTCTTTTTCTTAGACTGTTTATGTAAATTAGTTTCATGTCATATGAGCAATAGTTTAAATACTGGAAAGTGTTATATAAATATAGAGTATTTTTCACCTTGACGCTGTATCTCGTGTAGCAGAGTAAGCGGAAGGAGCCTAGTGTTAGGACACTCCGCTCTCTACTTTTCTTTTCCCCGAATTATGTAGGCATTGCATGTTGAGTGACTCAACACTGATATTTGCCTCGACACCAGAAATCGAACCCATGACTGATAATCCTACTTTAAAAATATTATTGTGAATGTGAAAGTTTGTGGGGATAGATGTTTGTATAGTTGTCAAGCAAAAAGGACTGAACGCATTTAGATGAAATTTTATAGTATATTTATATGTTTAAAATATCAGAGTAACATATAGGTCACAATTTCTGTGAAGGTTATGTATAATTTTGCTATAATATAACTAAGCCTAAGCGTGAGAAACCATATTTTGGTCGCTAGTAAAATAATAATAGTAAATTACATAAAACGGCATAGGATACAAAAATTAAAAACGAAAATCAAAAGAGATAGTATGATAAAAGAAAATAATCGAACGTTGGTCAAATAAAAGCAGTTATAGCTTTGGATCTTATAAACTAACAAAAAATATAAAAGTAACTAATGAACTCGACTTTCTCTAGTTGCAACGCTACTAAAAACTGCACTCTCAATGCTATTTGTCTATTGATTCATTATATAGTGTTTTTTTTAACTTACTCTGCGTCCCACATGTAGCAGACACGTATCAGAGGGAACCTAGGAACCTAGTGTTAAGACACGTGTTTGTATACACATTGCATGTTGACTGACGGAACTCAACGCCGGGCTTTGCTATGGTATCGAAGTGAAGAAAGGAAAATATTAAATATTTCATTACCCCTAGTGGGAATCGAAGCCGCAAACTGTCGCGTTTGTCACTTACCCTTTGTGCCCCTGCACCATGATGGCCTCTAGATTTTGTTTTAATGACATACTTCAGAAACAATTTTTGTATTGTGTCTAAAACTAAGTATACTCATAAAAGAAATAGTTATCATTTAATATAGGTATTTGTAAAGTCTCCTGCTTTTCGAAAAAAGAAGTCGGTTAAAAAGTATCTTTACGCTTTTACGCGCATATCCACGTAGACGGTGGAGACTTAGTGATAACATTCACAGGACATAGCAGAACATAACGCCGCGTTTCGTATAGATATCGATCGTCGTTGATTGACAAATATATTTAGTAGATATACATGATATATCTACTAAATATATATTTCAATCAACGACGTCTATTGATTGCTATACTTCCTTAATCTTAAACATAACGTTATGTAAGAACCAAGCCAACTTTAGGTCAAATAAGTTATGTTAGCGAAGCATAGATAGATAGGAAAACCCTATAAGTTCCCTTGTCTTACATCAGAAGATAATCATTACGGCGAATGAAAGTAAACGTTATCGATACAGGTGCGGTCCGTCGGAAGCATACCAATTATTGAGATACCTACGAAAATTGTGCTATTATGAAACATTACAACTACTTTGAGGGGCACAACGTGTGACTGTAAAATCTACTGGTTGTGGATTCGATCTCAACTAGAGGAGATGAAATATTTACTCACAACTTATATTTTCATTCGCTCTGGTGTCGAGTGTGTGTCTTTGAGTTCTCTCAACTCTCTTTATACAATACTTATCTCAAAATTGAGCGAAAAATGGGGAACGAAGTCTTGTAACACAAGTTCTTTCTGCTTATCTTGTGATTTCAATACTTGCAGCTAAATAAATAACTAAACGACTAAATACCTCTTGATCTAAAGCCAGTTCTTCGTCTCCCTCCACTCCCGCATCAGGCACATCGTCTTCCTCTTCAGACGCGACAGCGACTCCGAGGAGAAGCAGCGCTATGAATAAACTCCACCTAGAAAAAAAGAACCGATACATGAATTGAAATATACGTATTATGTATACAATGTCACCGTCTTTGTCTCAAAAATTGAGGTTGTCGTGGCGCAGTGGCGCAGCTTCTAACTGCAAAGGTGACAGTTGTGGGTACGATTTCCACTCGTTGAATGAATTATTTTTTCGCTCTTCTAACCCTTCTGTGTGTGAGATACATCATGAAGTTCCTTCATCATGAAGCTCATTCATAATTTTCTGCACAATTCCCAAAACATAGGATGTAGAGTAGTCTCAACAATAAGAAAAGACTTAACGCCGCGTATTTGCAATATTAACAGAGTAAGGAAATTAATAATTTATTTCTTTTAGTTTGAATTATACGTCGCGATTATATTCAGACAGTAAAACGTTATATTATATTAAATACAATTAATTATTTTGTATTTCTTTTTTCTTTATTTAACTTTTCTTCACATTATTGATATATCACAAAATATATTAAATTTTCTTAAATTATATATAAAGCGAACCGTTATATTTCTACATATTAGATAAATATAGATTATAAAACTTCTATCACATATAGGAATCATTAAATAATCTCAAAATAAGAAATGTTTCATTAAAATATGGATATTTAATAATATTATTCTGAGATAAATAACAGAAATAATTAATGTAGAAAGTAGCCGTAGCAGGAAAGTAGCAGCCATGAGGAATTGTCAAATATTGATTATTATTGTGGCACCTTCGGCCAAATGCGGTAATAGCATTACGTGTTTAGAATTCACTTTCTACTGTTTTTAAATGCATTTCTAGATACCTACTATTTAAACATAATGGATGGTATAGAGAAATTATATGAAATAAAGAAAATATTATAACTAACTAATGCTGTATCCTGCTCACAGCAGGGTAGGCAGAGGGAATTTAGTATTAAGACACTCCGTTCCCCACTTTCGGCCGAATTCTGGAGGTATTGCCTGTTGAGTGCGGAGGTGCGGAGCGGAACTTAACGCCGCACTTTGCCTCAAAACTAGAGTGAAGAAAATGGAAATATTAAATATTTCATTTCTTCGAGTGTCAATCGAAACCACAACCTGTCACGCCACGACTGTCCTCACATACATAAACATGGACTAATTTCATTTAAATACATTTCCTTCTCAAATTCTTCTAGTTGCATTAAAATCCATTATATTTGCAACGTTCATTAAGTTGAGTCGTTCATTGGCAACTGTATCGTAACTCGCGATAGCGGTGGCGGCTGTGACCGCAGCAATAATGCGTTACGCTTGCACTATAGTTGCGACGGCGAACTGAGATGAGGTGTTTCTTAATTCTGTTTCAGCCCTTTTCCGTTTGCGTTGGAAACGCCATTTTTAATATAAAAAATGTATTTCATATTGTTATCGCGGTGCAGTGGAACTGCAGATTCGATATCACTCGGAGGAATTGATTATTTTCATTAAGTTATATCTTATAATTATGTCTTTAAATCGGGTGGGTTTACGTATTTCCATTTTATAAGTACTTTAGTATCTCAATTTTCCATTAATTATATAGTAGAACATCTGTATCTATTATAATTATAATTTTTCATCAAATTAATTTTGATTCCTCCATATTAATCTCTGTCAGATAGACGGATCTACTAATAAATTAAGATATTATAGAACTTTAAGCTGTATTTCTATAAACTTATGTATAGCGCAATGGTACTACACCAGATCATCAATGTGGGTTATGCTGTATAACTTTTACACATATTGCGATACAAGATTGACTGGTTGGCAGTAGGCTCGTGGGTGTGGCATGGTATTTACTCAGCTATAATTAGGTCTGAAGAAAGCTGTTGAGTAATTTAAAATTTATTATCAAAATCTCGGTTAGCACCTTGTTAAATAAACGTGTCGGTTCAAATGTTAAGGAGGAATATTGTATATTTTTATGAAGAAATTTCGTTCTAGGAGTAAGTGGAATTGTTACATTAAATTATGGTATTAGTAACTTTATTTAGTTTAATAAGCATTGAATTTCATAGGTTCTTTTTGGAAGACGGAAGTGGTGTTGAATTGCGTTACTCAACACTCAGCAATATCTAAAAAAATGAGAGAAAGTGGAGAAGCGGTAGTGACTACTACCGCTGTTATATTTAATCATCAGTGTAACATGATATTCACAAAACTGAACCGTAATTGGATCTGAAGAAAGTTATTACATGATTTACAATTTGACGCGACGGCTTCTGACGTTTTATTTATAGCAGTAGCCATATTAAAATTACACAACGGCCTTTAGAAATTGTTTTTTATCTTCAAAAGGAGACACTCGTTACGTAAACACACTGATGATAAGTTGTTGAATGTGTTGACTTGCATATCTTGACTTTTCCTCGGTAATAAAAAGTAAGCTTCTTGTTTTGATTTTTAACTGGTTTTATATTGTAGCATGCGTAATAAAGTATTCGTGTCGAATTTTTTAAAGGTCACAACTTACTATGGAGAACTTATTTTTTATTATGCTTTTTTTTTTGATGCCATTGATTATATTGGCATTTATGAGAATGAACGCGATGGTTATGGGTTTGGTTCTCATTCAATGTCTTGTTTACCTACCAGGCGTAGCCGTAATGATAATAAATCCGTAATCATTTCAAGTAGAATTTAAGAAAGTCGCTGGAAATAGAAAACATAATGATTTCCCACTAGATTCTCCCAGTGAACGAGATAAATGAAAAAATATATATATTTTCTTGAAATTAATTAAACAATACATTTGTAATATAAATAAATAAACTTGATGTAAAAATAATCACATACAACAGCGCGCTTATCAGTGAGCGATCTCATAACATTGTTTGCATTTATTAAAAAACATATAATGTGGAGAAAACGATTTAAAAATGTTTTTATTTTATAAATCTTATAGTATATAATTTGATTTTAAATTTGGTCAGTTATGACTATTTTTTATTTAAATAAAAAATAATATATATTTGAAGAAATAATTACTATTATAGACATATTTGATATTCCAACTATGCTATAATATAAGTTTGGCATATACGCAATTTTATTTTATTTACTTCTGAGTATGGCACTCCAATTTCTTGTGAAATTAGGATATTATTTTTTAATTAACATTACGTCAAATTTCTGCTACGCCATTTAATCACAAACTAAAAATTGTGTCATATTTTATTAAACTTCTAAGTCAGTTATTTGTAACACTTAAATTAAATTGCATAATAATCATTATAATTATGAAATGGTTATTTTTAATTACTTTTAAAATTGCTAATTTATGTAACGGACAGAGAGAGCACTGTACCTAAAAATGACGATCGCGATTGGTATGTCGTACTACGAATATTCAAGGCTTGTAAATCTTGAAATAAATATTAAGGACTTTTTCGAGTGTTACTCGGGCATTATCCGATACTCTTGCATCTAAAGATACACTAATACATGAAACACTATAGGAATGTTTTAAAAAGGCAACTTCACACTTTTCCCGCATATCAGGGTAAAGAAAGTGACCCCCGGCGGAAAAAAATATGAATAATTGAGAATCGAATCTGTAACCGTCCTGTTAATAGTCTGACGCTCTGCCGTTGCGCCACAATGACATCGAATATTGATACGAATATAATTTTAATATTGTTCTCTACTTTTTTTTTATTTTCAACCAAAGCTTTCTCTATTAAAATTATAGAATCGTGAAACAATTTTGCGTGCGCTAATTGTTACTGTACCGGAGTTGACCGCGTCGCGAGCTACTGGCGCGAAACGAGTTAGAATTAGACAAATTTAAATACTCTAAATTTAAACTATTTAGACCATTTCTGCTATTCATGTAATATTGATATTGTTATTTTTAGTAATTTTATCACTATAAACAATGCTTGACTTGAGAAAAAACATCTATAAATATATTTTTTAAACATTTTTAAAGTGTTAATCCACACTTAGGAAAATATAATATCTATAAATATACATAGTTTTCTCACATATTAATAGCCATCATATACAGAATACTCTACCAACTTTCTCAAACACATTTTATTATGAAAAAATATTATATGAACTATTTATTATAGAATACCTATGCAACCATGGAGCAGGTTATGCTCGATGTATTTCTAAAGGATAGAATCCGAAATGAGGAAATCCAGAGGAGAACCAGAGTTACCGAGATAACTCAAAAAATTGGTAAGCTGAAGCGGCAATGTTCAGGGCATATTTGTCGTAGAGCCATTGGCCGCTGGGGCTGAAGTGTTTTAAAATGGAGTAACCCCGTACCCAAATCCCGTCCAAACGTGCGGTGGAACAACCCCCTGCTAGATACCGGGACCGACATAAAGAGATTGGCAGAAAGCGAATCGGTACGTAGAACAGAAAATCGAGTGTGATGGTTGTCGATGATGACGATGATGATAAATTGAAGGTACATGAAGGTACAATGAATAAAATCGAAATTGTACAAAAGGATATCTTTTGATTGTATTTATTTATTATAGAAATTAAAACTTAACACTAGGTTCCAGAGTTCCTGTCTACCTACCCTGCTATGCTATGTGTATAAAGCTAAAAGATCCATTTTTAAATTATTGACAAAAATGAATTACCTATTTAAAAATTTCCGTATTTTTCCATAAATTAATTATATTAGGCAAAGTAGCTATACAATAACAAATCAAATTAGACATTATTAACGAGTGCTGTGTAATAGCTTAGAAAAATATCAAGGCTCAACTCTGATTAATTTTAATTCAATCAAATTCCAGCAATATAAATAAAAGCTTTACGAAATACGATAAAAACATATAAAAATAGATTGTAAAAACTATAAAAGTTAGTTTTTAAATGCGTTTTTTAATGAAAATAAGCAAATTGGATTCAGTATATTGCTTAAAAGTAATCAATCACTCTCAGCGACCTCGAGTTTCTTTACTTGACAATGAAACGCAACGTTGTGATGAGAAAAATGTTTAAAACAGACGAACTGATAGCCGTGTAATAAGGTAATTTACATCTTATCTATATAATTATTTCAATAGTTTTAAATAAACAAAACAAGAGTTAACTATAAGTAAGTATACAGAAAAAAATTGTATAAGACTACGTTTATTATCTTTAAAAATCTGCGTAAGATTAAGAGAAAGTATTTAAGTAGGTATCTACCATTTTATACAGGATAGGTAAAAAACCAAATTATCGATAAGAAGTTCAAATAGAATTAGACCGGAATACGTACAAAAATATGAAAGTTGAACTTTGGAGGGTTTTATACGTTTATAAGTTTTTTCTGGAAACAATCTAATTATGGGAATAGTTAAATAATTAATGTCACATAAATCATTTAAATACATATATGAGCTTTACCCTGTATCCCGCACACAGCAGGGTAGGCAGAGGGAACCTAATTTTAAGACACTCCGTTCCCCACTTTCTGCCGAATTCTGGAGGCATTGCGTGTTGAGTGGCAGAACTTAACGCCGCTTTTTGCCTCGACACCAGAGCGAAGAAATGGAATGTAAATTTAAGTAAATATTTTATTTCTTCGTGTAGGGATCGAACCCACAAGCAGTCGGTTTTACAGTCACACTTTATGCCGCTGCGCCACGACTGACCTTATATAATACACATTAATTTAACAATAATAAGGAAATCCTTTTACCACACGATTTACTCTTAAACAGGTAAATGTGACAATGAATCACTCGACCTTTAGATTTTTTTTAAGCTCAATAATAATTCATGTTTACATTTTTAGAATAAAAATTACATAGGTAATAAAAATTTTTTTAATACGTTTAAGTAATTAGTTTCTTATAATATTAAAAAAATAAATTCAGTTTTTTAATTCATATCAGCAATTGAAACGACGATTCTTAGTAATAATGAAGAGTAAAGTAATTTTTGGAGGAGAAGACAATGTACCATCGATACGCGGGTCCCATCATCTAGCCCAGTAATTCTCAAACTTTTCTTGATCAAGGACCACTTTTATACAATTTTTGGTAGCAGGGACATGTAGGTATAACAAAAATACCTGTGATAAACAAACAAAAACTTCGCCTCACCATCCCCAGTCATAAAATTAAAATCGTTCGTCATATTTAGGCTTCTGCGGACCACCCCTGGTTGGGGTGGTCCGCAGAAGGGCTGGATGATGGGACCCGCGTATCGATGGTACATTGTCTTCTCTTATCAAAAATTACTAAATTACACCACCAACCACCACCAAACCAAACCAAATCTAGACCAAGTTGGTGTAAGCGAAATGGTATGAATACTTGAATAACAACAAAATATCATCTAAGTCATAATAAGCTTAATTAACATTACCATATGTTTAAATGATAAATATCCAAAATAGATATTAAAATAAATTAAACTAAAAGGTCAAAAAAGTTTACATTCTGTAACAATTATTTATATTTGTTTCTAAGTGCATTGTTAATTTATATTACATTT